>CAUYRH010100499.1:0-15108 GCA_963574655.1 Perodicticus potto
TATATAAAAGAATATTTTAATTCTTCTCTTCAGAAACTGCAAAGACTATACATGATTTGGAAATACATGATTTGGAAATAAGACTGTACCAAAGTTGAATCATCCATTCTACTCCTTCTCTTTTGCCTGGTCACTCAGAAATATAATGTTATCAGCTATGATTGTTGTTGCTTGTCGCCTCACATTATTTTTATCTGTGTATTCTCCATAGTCTACTCTCCCTTCAACATAAATTCGAGACCCCTTTTTCACATACTGATATGCCACATCTCTGAGGCCTGGCCGGAATACTGATATTCTGTGCCATGTTGTCTTTTGACTGACATCACCCTTTTGGTATCCTTCACTGTCCCCTGATTGCCACATCTCATTTGTTGCTAGAGAAAATATTGTGACTGGGTTTTTCCCTTCCACCTGTCTCATGACAGGGTCCTGACCCACTCACCCAAGTAACTGCACACGATTTAAGGATCTTTCAAGAACTAAACTGCTAGCTATTTCAGACTCATGTCATACAAACTGATAAAGTACCTGAAATACAGGTCTTCGAAACATGGTTTCTACTTTCTTTTCTTTCAATCTAATCTTTAGACTGTTCCTGCGGGAAAGGCGGACACCCTTTCTCAAAGGAGGTGCTTCCTTCCGAGCGTGTGATTTTGGCTCTTGTATATTGTATTATTTTATAGAATTTTAATTTAATTTGTATACATTAACCTATGTTTTCCTGTTTCTATTTTCACTGGAATTAATTTGTTTTTATTTTCTAATTTTTTTTTTTTTTTTTTTGAGACAGAGTGTCAAGCTGTCATCCTCGGTAGGGAGCTGTGGAATCACAGCTCACAGCAACCTCAAACTCTTGGGCTTAAGCGAGTCTTTTGCCTCAGCCTCCCAAGTAGCTGGGACTACAGGCACCTACCACAACGCTAGTCTATGTTTTTCTAAATTCTTTAGAAAATTTCTTTGCTAGTATGCAAATTTAATGCAGTAGCTTTCTTTAAGCACAGTTTTAACTGCCTTTCCCAACATTTGAGATATATTTTTATTAAATTCCATTCTAAGTAGTTACTGATTTTATTAGCTTTTTAAAAATTCCCTTATGAGTTATTTAGAAATAGATTGCTTTATTTTAAACATATTATCATATCATAATCATTTTCAATTATTGCTTTTCACTATAACTACGCTGTGATCAGAGAACAGAGATTTTGAGTTATTTTAATACTTTAAAACTTGTTGAGACTTGTTTTATAGCTCAGCTTCGTAAACTTTGATAATGCTCCATGTAAGTTTCAAAACAATCTGTGTGTTCTTCTATTTTGTAATGCTTCCTACATACCCTTTAGGTCAAGTCTCTTAATTATATTGCACAGATATTCTATAATTCAGTGATTTTCGCTGGTCTTCCTCAGTGCAAGAAAATTTTTCAAGATCATCAATTAAATTATTTTCAAAAGAAGTTCAAAGCGCAGTAAGTATACGTATCTTTTTTACTCTTTTTCTTGAGCAACATAATTTAAGTGTGCCGTGGAAGTTTAACTATAGGTTCAAGGGTGCTATGAGATTAAAAAAAAAGGCTGGAAAACACTACTCTGTATGTTTACTGGACATTTTTCCCACTTGGGGTGTTAATTATGAGAAGGGTTTTAAAGTGTATTATTGTAGATTTGTCTGTTTCTTCTTTCACCTTTGTCACTGTTGTGTATACACCGTCACGTGCTAAACAATGACATTTCTGTTAACAGCAGACTGCGAACATGGTGATGGTCCCACAGGTTAAAGTGGAGCCACACAGGTCACGCAGCTTAGTGATGTCCTAGCTGTCATAACCTGTAGGGCAATGCATTCCATTTGCTATGTTTCCATGTGACTAGATAACAAATAACCACAGTGTCTGTGCAGTACCGTGCTGGGCAGGTTTGTAGCTTAGGACCAAGAGGCTGCAACATCCAGGTTTGTGCCAATGCGCTCTGATGTTTGCACAATGACAAAATCCCCAGCAATGAGTTTCACAGAATATATCCCCATTGTTAAGCATCACAAGACTGTATTTAGAAGTTATGTTGTTAGGCAGATACGAATTTAGAATTTTTAAATCTTCCTGGTGGATTGACTTCTTCAGTCAGAGCTGTTTCTTTTTCTCTCTGCCGATGCTTCTTGCTTACAACCTGCCTTGTTCAGTACTGTCACAACTACACAAGAATTCTTTTACATAGTGTTTCAGGGATGTTTTTATGTACTTTCATTTTTAGCAACTTTATTCTTCTCAATGTTTATTTTTAGCATTATTTTCCTTATGCTTGAAGAACACCCTTTACTTCAGTGTAGACCTTATAGTGATGAATTCTCCCCACTTTAATTTTCTAGAAAAGTCTTTATTTCACCTGTAATTGGAAGGAGTTTTCACTGAGGACAGAATTCTACACAGCTAACTGATGTTTAAAGAAGTTATTCCCATTTCTTCCATACTATTGGGAATTCAACTCTCAGTCTTACCGTAAGTCTTTCAGATTTCAGCTGAGAAAGTCTGAATTTGTTATTTACATAATCACTAACTTGACTACTATTTATAAGAAAACCACGAAAAGGTAGAAGATATCAAAGTAAGAAAAAAATAAAAGATGGATATAATTAAATTAGAATAATGTTAGCTATAATTATGGGGGAAAATCTGCAGAAAATAATTGATAAAACAACTAAGGGACACCCAAATTTGGCCAAAGTTTACAGTCCAGGTGGAATTTGGTTATTGACAGAGATGAAAGTGTATAATATTCACTCTCACTTTATTTGCTATGATATTCTGGAAAATGCCTTTTAGTAGAAAATGACCATTTCATATTTCCATGATTGCCATAGATAGAAAAAGATAATAGGCAGAGTCATCAAAAATCTCCCATGTACTTTTTTATTATAGTTACATAATTAATAAGAGTTTGTGATGATTTCTGGTCATATATTATGAATGATTTTTACTCTTAGAGCAGTATTTAAAGCCAGTACCTAACTCATTCAAATAAATTATAAAAGAAAAGACCTAAATTTCTTTTAAAAACACAGAATCAAAAATCAAGTTCCAAGCTGATAGTATTCTCCTTAATGGCAATAAAACCCACAGCACTTATTCACTCCTAAAAATAATTGACTTATCCCAGAAAGGCTTTTATTTGTAGGGTTTAAAAGCCTTCCCATACCCAGAAAAGTATACCTCATTTAATTACTCAGATAAAGAGGCTTTCAATTTCTTCTTATAAAAGATAGCACTAAAGACTATTTAAAAAAATAGAGAACACTACTAAAATACTTTATTGTGAGGATGTCAAGGCAGTTTTAACAAAACTCCCCCATTGATAAGACTAAAAGAATAATAGGCTTATGTTTGTAATGATACAGAGTCCCAGAGGGGGAGGTAAACCCAAGGTCTTTGTGTGTAATCATGGAATGATAATGTGCTAAAGAATTCCCCTGAGAAACCCACATTTTCTAATAGTGGACGAAAACCGGATTCCTAAATGCTAAATTCGCAGCTGGTGACAAACAGACAATGAAAAGATGCTGATCACAAAACAGTCACTCAAATTCCCTCCCACGACCCCAACAGAGGTGCCCATCTACATTGATCAGGCAGCATGGACGTTCTATAAAAAGCAAATTTTTTTCTTTCACTTTATTTACACTGCAACATTGTTATTTAAGTTTCTGAAATAAGGAATGTGTTCACAAAAGCAGGTTTTAGCACACACACATGTGGGATTTATAGTGAAATGGAAATAAATAATTTTATTGATAGAATTAAGAAATTAAGGATTTTTAAAAAAATCAATAAATTTCAAGGTTGAAAATAATTGTGTGGCTTCTGTGATAACATATCCTCTGCTTATTCTTATTTTTTTTTTCTATCTGCTGTTTAGATTACTCACTCAGTCTCTGCCTGTTCCTTAAGCTTACAAGTTCGGACCACTGAGTTCATGAGCTTATCCTAGAAAAAGTGCTGCACACCTCACCGCTGAATATCACTATGGTCACCTTCAGGGTCCTCCCCTTGGAAAGCTGTGCACTGACACCAGTGTCTAGTCCACCTTTGAAAGCAATATGGAACTCTTTTTTGGAGTGGCTATTAGAGCTGTTGTATGATGTCTGAACTCATCCTAAAAAGTGCTACATACCTCATTGCTGAACATCACTACCGTCACCAGATGGCCAAGTGATATTCAGCACCAAGGTATGTGGCACTTTTCCTAGGGTGAGTTCACGAACTTAATTGTCAGAATTCCTCTAACTGTACTGGTATCTACATTGACCTAGTAGTTTCACTCTAAGTTTTCCATTTGAGGTTTATTCTAATAGCTTCAAGTGTCCAATGTCCACAGTCACCTTCGTTACACATGTCTTCCAGACTCAACAGATTTAGATTTGAGCTCACTCCACTTCCCCCTGTACTTTCACAGAAGGTATATAGTGCCCATCCATCCAAACTAGAAATCTGAGATTTCCCTTTATTTTAAATTATCTTCTCCACTTCATGCAAGTACCCACCTAGTGGCATACAGATGCTCCTGCCTTTGTTTTCTCTCACTTCTTTCCTTCTCTTTCACTACTACAGCGTGGTGATCGTGGCCCTCACTGATTCTGGTACGGGTAACTGAGGGAAAAAGTGCTAGTCTATTTTCTTCATATCGCCTTTCCAAACTTCATGTTTATACATTCAAATCTAATGCTATCACTCTTCCAAGGAAATATTGTCAAAGGCTATATACACTTTATTGAAAATTAATTCCACCCTTTTTTACATTATGCACAAGAGAAAAGAAGCTTGTACACCCCCTTCCTCAATGGCAAGCACAAAATGGGAATGGGGAGAAGTTTTAACTTTATTTTCCTACTTTTATTTTTTTCTGTCACCTTGGGTAGAGTGCTGTGGCATGATAGCTCACAATAACCACAAACTCCTGGACTTAAGCGACCCTCCTGCCTCAGCCCCCAAGTAGCTGGGACTACAGGTGCCCCCCATGACCAGCTCGTTTGTCTATTTTTAGTAGACATGGAGTTTGGCTGGTTTCAAACTCCTGAGCTTAAGCAGTTCTCTCTTAGGATGCTGGGATCACAGGCCTGTGTCACCATACGCAGCTTTTAGAAATTTTAACTTTAAATTAAGGTGGGAATTTTAAATATCTTATGGTACTGGATGTTTTAATAATTGAATAAAAATGAAGAAATTTACTAGGAAAACTGTGAAGTCCATCTGAGTTTCAGCTACAGGCAGATAAATAACTAGGCCCACCAAATAAATATAAAGGGTACTGAGAGGCAAAGTAGGGTTGTGTTACACTTTCTTCCAAGTAGGGTTGGTTCAATATGCCACTTACATTGGTGGTTTTCTATCCTCAATACTGTTTCTATGCTCCTTGAACATAGTGTTTTGTTTATTTGTTTATTTTAATGCTCTTCTTTAATTTAGAAAGTCTTATCTCCTTTTTTGGCCTTAATCAGATAAATACTTTTCAACCTTTAACATAGAATCACTCAGCACTAGCCACCTCACTGAGCAATCTTTGATTTACCAAACCTCAGGTTGAATTCTGCATTTTGTTCACATCATACCCTTTGATCTTCACTTGCGGTCTTCCTTAAAATATTGGATCTTGGTCACAAGTTTTGGTCTGATTGCCCAAGTCCATGAAGGCCTTACATTCAGGGAATGTGTCTTGTTCACCTTTGTTATTTTCAGCACCAAGGATTGGGCCTGAAATGTTAGATAATATTTAAATGAAATGAACGAGATGATGCTTCAGAGAGAGAGAGACAAATGGAATGGTCAACAGCAATAATAACCATGGCTATCTTTCAGGTGGAGGCACCCCTCCATCTTGGGAAGTTTGTGCTCAAATGGCCAGTGTACTGTCGTTGGAAGGCTACAGATTGCAATCTCTTTATATATATAAGAATCCAAACTGAGCAATCTGGGAGTTACAAAAAACAAAAGTATGTTCAAGGTGCTTTTGAATAACTTCGCAGCCATACACCACCATTGGGGAATATTACTTCTGAGAAGATCCATTTTACTACTCAACTACAAAGAAAACAAAGGATTCTCTCAATTGCGTAATAATAAAACTAAAACAAGTCTTCTTACTACCAAGTGAATGCATTTTCTTTAAGAAAAAAAAAGCTGTCTACGAATACTTTGTGTGAAAGAAAATAGAACTGAGTTAACTGTTGTATTGATTCAATACACAAATAGAAAATAGAACAATTTGGCTACAGAGAAGTATGAAGATCATTTCTGTTCCTCTCATAAAGAAAAAAGCTGGTTTTAAGTTTTTCTCTTGAGAAAACTCTACAATAACACCAATTATTTTTTGGCTAATATAAAAAAGTGGGAAATTGCTATGTAAATAAAATGAATAGCATCTATTTCTATTTTCTTTTGAAAAGATGTACCAGACTGAAGATGATTTATTTTATTTTTTCTTTTCTTTCACGATGGTATTTTAATAACATTATGCCCATATATGAGACTGCGTGTGTACATACCCATTTACCTATCAACAATTATCTTTTCTTGTTTTCTTATGCTACACTTCAGCTAGTTACTTATTTTGAACTTCATAAGACTATTTAAAGTTTTAAGAATTTCTCTCAATGAAACGTTTTACTTTTATCACTGTAGTTATTCTAATAAAAATGAAGAAGTAAATAAGGCATCTTAAAGGCTGACTATAATAACCATTATATAGCCACTAGAGGGAAATGGAACAAGGAGTATCTTCTAGAATTAACAGGGCTTAACTAGTGTTCATGTTCTATTAAAGGAACTCAGCTTAAAATAAAAATAAATGACAAAGTGCCACCAAAGTTGAGTAACAAAATGTAAGAAGCGGATTTGTTGGAGTTGATTTGGGTCTTAAGAATCCATTGTCCGTGTCATCTTAGCTCCACAGGGACAGTACAAGTCCCCAGTGTCCATCTTCTTTCCCAATGGTTTATGGCAACAGGAATTGGAGGCCAAGAAATTATTCAAGGTCCCCTGTCAAGTATTGCCTCTTACTGAAGGAAACAGCTGCACACATCTGTGCAAGTTTGCATAACACCTAGTACAAATCAAGCATTCCCCTGAAGCAACTGAGATTTTTTTTTCTTATTTATGGAAATATCCTTATCCTTAAGCAAAGGATGGATGTAATTTCTCAAGTGAAGAGCAAGCATTTTTTGTACAGTCTTTTATCCTTGGAACTACTGAAAAGATTAAAATATGCTCATATGGACACTCATTTTCTCTTTCTTGCCTAAAAAGCACAACAAAATAGCTTACTGAAGAAAAATTAAAAGGATCCGGACATGTATATGCTTATGTTTACACATGTATGCATGTATTTGCATAGTTAGTTTGCTTAGTTGAAGTCTTTTTCTTCTAAACACAAATGTGCCCTAGAAATTAAGATAGCAGTTTACAAACAAAGATAAACTAGTCTTGAATATGAAATCTTTCTTAAGTAAAGAAGAACATAAGCTAAAATGAGAAAAATCATCAGTTTGGAGGGACATAGGGATTTTTTTTAAGTTTTAGTTTATTTAGATAAAACAAGATAAATAATTCTCTATGTTTCTATAACAAGTAAGTTCTAGGATATCATTTGAGGACATTATGATAGGCCAAATCATCATGATATGAAATAAAATCAATATTCAGTAATGTGTGATTGTGTTTTATTTTAGTAGATGTTAGGATAATGATATATATTTATTAAACCACAAGCATCTGAAGAGCTTTCCAAGGGGTGGTTAGGGGACTACCACCTGCCGTGTATCCTGCCAGATGCTTCAACTTTCTGATCTGTTCTATAGACTAGGAATGAAGAAACTCTCTCTGATGGCTCCCCACAGCTGTGGCACCCTGTGTAGTTATGTCCACAGTACCTCTCCCCATCAAACACCTCTGCTTGAGCCTTAAAATACTGATCACAATGACAAAGAGTAGAATAGCAACTTTCAGTGACACGAATTTAGCTTTGGTTAGTTCTGTTTTGAGATTTTCTTGGTAATGTTGTCAGATAAAACTGTGTCACACAATATATCAAATTATCAAACTATCACAATTATTCACCTCTATCACACAATTATCAAAGTTAGAAATGAAAGGCCAAATGATATTTAAAATGTGTAAAACAAGACCATAGCCACAAAGTTGTAGATAAATTTCCAAAAACTTGTATATGTAATATTGATCTCATTAACTTAAGATGGTGCTTTGTGTGTAAAGATACGTATGCATCATCAAAGCTTAGCTATCTCCACCACGAACATTTGCAATACAAACAACCTTTTCTGCAAACATGTGCACAGGGGATATTTTGAAACTCATAACACTTGTCAAGAGGAAATTAATTTCCACTTGAACTAAACCACTGCGAAAGTTGAAAATTTTGTGGAAATTTAACCACAAAATAAAAGATCATGCCTAATGAGCAAATTTGCTTACATAAAAACAATTGGCAACATGGTATAAATGTCATTTAATGTAATCTCATTTAGTAAATAATCTAGCTGTGTGACCTTTGGTAAGTCATTTAGTTTCAGTGTCTTCCTATAAGTTACCAAGTTGTGAGGGTAGGTGAGCCATGCATTCAGAGAACCTTAAAAGTAATAAAACAAGTCTACAATAAATTCATTTAAACATTTTTATAAATATCTATATTACACACATGCATATCAAAAATGTATATATCAATATGAAATTGTTGCATATCTAATGATGAATACATTTTTCTATTTTTGGTTAAACATATTTATACCTGTTCTTATGAAAAGTTCAATAGTTACAATTGACATTTTCTAATTGTATTAAATGGTCCTCAAATTAAAGTAAGAAAAATGCCACACATTTTTTCCAGTAGTAAGAACAAATGAGAGAATTAGTTAATTCACTGTTTTAAAATGACTGCTGAAAATATCAAAAAGTGAGAGGGTGGAGCAGCAAGATGGCAGCAGAGTAACAGCTTCTGTGCAACTGGGCATGGGGAGGTTGGAGATAGGAAGACTCCAGGAATCTCTGGCTGATGGGATCTTCCCAGAAACATCCCTTTGGGGACACAGGGAGACAGTAAGAGACTTCTGTACTCCAAGAAGAGGACAAAAGCAGTGGAGAACTGGCAAGTGGTTGAGTGTGTTCATTCGGTCTAAAGCTGCCTACTTTTGTAACTACAGCTTCAGTGGGATTGCAAACAGGGAAGGCCTTCCCTGTGGGATGTTTTGATTTTTTTGACTTGGGCACTTGGTTGAACTACTTTGGGAGAACTTGGGCAAGAGTGTAGATGACTTTAAGCATTGTTGGGGGCCCTGGACTGAGCCGCTAAGCAAGAACTGAGATAATATGGTTCAGTAGTGGGCCAAATGCGCAACCATTGTGGGACAACTGCCCCTGCAGATTCCCCCTCAGGGTCGCAGATTAAGGATTGGGCTGGGAGACCTTGAGTGAGTAATCTAGTGACTGAGAAGCCCAAAGGTGGAGATTGAGATGCTGGTGAAGAGTGGAGATTTTGGTATTAGGCAGTAGCAGGGCTGCCTTACAGCCTTGACCCTCAGGAGAATACAGACCACTTTTGGCACACTGGATAAGTGGGCAGCCACTTAAGGAGAGATCCCAGCCACAAGTGCTTTCCTGGGAAAGCTTCTACTTAGCCAAGGACAACAGTTTAAAGTGTCTGTTAAGTGGGCTGAGGAGAGATTTAGGCTGTTAACCATGTGGGGCTTGAAAAATCAGCAGAGGCCTCAAGTCTCCCTCCCATAGCTGTACCAGCATTGTGATTAACATCTCATACCCGACAAGATCACCTGTTGCCCAGACAATATTCGGCAAGATATATATATACTGCTCTGTTTTGGGGTTTTTTTGTGTTTTTATTTCAACATTTTCTCTCTAGATTTTTCTTTTTTTTTTTATTTCTCCATTTTTCTAGTTTAAATATAATTTTCCATTGTTGCCTTCTTTAACAATTAGACCTTTATTTTTGCTAGTGTTTCTGCCCCTACAGTTTGGTTTTTCCCCCAATTTTATCCCATAAGGTTTTATGTTTATTTTGATTTGATTTATAGTATTTTTGTCTTTCCTCTTTATTTGGTGGAGGTGCAGTACTGTGTCTAAACAGGCTGGCAAAGAGCTGTTGATCTCAAGGGACCCACCCAAACCAGCAACCCCAGAGGTTAGGTCAAAGTACCATAGTGTACAACTTTAATACTACTGTCTCCCTCTTTCTGCACCTCTCTTCTTTTTGTTAAGATTCCTTTACTCACCCCCTCTCCCTTCTTTTTTTATTTTCTTTCTTTCTTTCTTTCTTTTTTTTTAAATTTTTTTTTCCCTTCTTGCTTTTCAATCTTCTCATCCTTCTGGTCCTATACCAAAAGGAATCATCAAAACCTTAGGCAAGAGGCATGGTAACTTAAGGAGGAAGAGGAAGTGAAAAGAAAATTAGGGCAAGGAAACAGATAAAAGAAAACAGTCATGAGGAAGAATTAGCAAAAACATTCTGACAAATGAAAAACCAGTCCAGAGCAACCTCCCCCAACACACACAAGGGACCATGAGGTAGCTCTGCAAAGGATTCCACCTATAAAGAAATGTTGGAAATGACAGAAGGGGAATTTAAAATACAGATGATGAAAACAATCAAAGAAATTGCTGAGAAAGTGGAAAATAACCAAACAGAAATCCAAAACCAAAATCAAATAAGAGATGAATGATACAAAGAATATAGAAAAGATATAGCAGAGCTGAAGGAACTGAAGCAGTCAATTAGAGAACTAAGATGCAATAGAAAATATCAACAACAGATTAGACCATGCAGAAGAAAGAATCTCAAAGGTAGAGGACAAAGCTCTTGAGATAACTCAGATAGTTAAAGAGGCAGAAAAGAAGAGAGAGAAAGCAGAACATTCACTGACAGAATTATGAGACTTTATGAAGCACTCAAACATACAAGTCATAGGTATCCCAGAAGGGGAAGAAGAATGCTCCAGAGGAATGGGAACCATTCTAGAGAATATTATAAATGACAATTTCCCAAATATCACCAAAGATTCTGACACACTCCTTTCAAAGGGATATTGGACCCCAGGCTCAAATCTAACCGAACTTCTCCAAGGCATGTTGTGATGAACCTGTCCAAAGTCAAGACAAAAGAAAAGATTCTTCAAACTGCCAGGAGTGCCAGTTGACCTACAGGGGGAAATCCATCAGGATAACTGCAGACTTCTCCAATGAACCTTTTCAAGCCAGAAGACAATGGTCATCTACCTTTTATCTACTTAAACAGAGCTATTTCCAGTTCAAAATTCTATATCCTGCTAAGCTTTAAAATTGATGGAAAAATTAAATCTTTTACTGATATGCAAACACTGAGGAAATTTGCCACAACAAGACCAGCTCTACAGGAAATACTTCAACCTGTTCTACACAATGACCATCACAATGGACCACCAATAAAGTAAGCACCCAAAAATTAAAGGACAGAACCTAGCTTCCACAATGATGCAAAAGACAAAACTAAGCAATGGACTTCCACAAAATAAGATGAATAGAATGCTACCACACTTATCAATTGTCTCAATAAATGTTAATGGCTTGAATTCCCCACTGAAAAGGCATAGATTGGCTGATTGGATTAAAAAACAAGCCATCCATTTACTGTCTGCAAGAAACACAACTAGCCTCAAAAGACAAATTAAAACTCAGAATTAAGGATTGGAAGACAAAAAATTTTTCAGGTAAGCAGAATTCAGAAGAAAAGAGGAGTTGCCACCTTATTTTCAGATACATGTGGATTTAAAGCAACTAAAGTCAAAAAAGACAAAGATGGTCACTTCATATTGGTCAAGGGAAAAACACAATGATAAGACATTTCAAATTTAAATATTTATGCACTCAATTAAATGCTCCCAGTTTTTTGAGACTTTAATTAGTCTGAGCAATATGATATCCTATAACACCATAATAACAGGGAACTTAAAGACCTGGACAGATCCACTAAACAGAAATTAAACAAAGATATAAGGGACCTAAATGAGACCTAGAAAAACTGTGCTTGATAGACGCATATGGAAAACTCCATCCCAAGGATAAAGAATATACATCTTCTCATCACCTCATGGAACATTCTCCAAAATTGATCATATCCTAGGCCACAATACAAACCTCAACAGAATCAAAAGAATTTAAATTTTACCTTGTATCTTCTCAGATGACAAGGGAATGAAGGTGGAACTCAACTTCAACAAAAACATTCAATCCCACACAAAGGCATGGAAGTTAAACAACCTTATGCAAAATGACAGTTGGTTGCAGGAAGAAATAACAGAGGAAATCATTAACTTCCTTGAGTATAACAACAATGAAGACACAAGCTACCAAAACCTGTGGGATACAGCAGAAGCAGTCCTCGGAGGAAAATTTATTGCTTTAGATGCCTATATCCAAAAAACAGAAAGTGCAGCAACAAACTCACAAGCCATCTTATGGAACTGGAAAAAGAACAATCCAAGCCCAAACCCAGCAGAAGAAAAGACATGCAAAATTGAATCAGAGATTAATGAATTAGAAAACAAAAGAATCAATCAGAAAATTAACAAAACAAGGATTTTGTTTTTTGAAAAAATAAATAAAATAGATAAACCTTTGGCCAGACTAACTAGAAATAGAAAAGTAAAATCTCTAGTAACCTCAATCATAAATGATAAAGGGGAAATAATAACAGTTGCCATGGAGATACACAAGAGTATCTCTCAATAATATCAGAAACTCTTTGCCCAGAATTGAATTTGACAATGCAAAGGAAATAGATCAATATTTGGAATCACACTCCCTAGACTTAGCCAGGAAGAAATAGATCTCCTGAAGAGATCAATTTCAAGCACTGAAATCAAAGAAACAATAAAAAATATCCCAACAAAACAATGCCCTGGTCCAGATGGCTTTACACAAGAATTCTATCAAAACTTTAATGAACAGCTTATTCCCATACTGCAGAAATTATTCCAAAAAGATGAGGAGGAAGGACTCTTCCCCAACACATTCTATGAAGCAAACATCACTTTGATACCAAAACCAGGAAAAGACCCAACTAAAAGGAGACCCTCAGACCAATTACACTAATGAATATAGATGCAAAAGTTCACAATACAATCCTAGCCAATAGATTACAGCTTATCATCAAAAAAATCATACATCAAGATCAAGTAGGTTTCATCCCAGGGATGCAAGGCTGGTTTAACATACACAAGTACATAAACATTATTCAACATAATTCATATCAACATAAGCAAAAAGAAATACCATATGATCCTCTCAATAGATACAGAAAAAGCATTCAATAAAATCCAGCATCCTTTTCTAATTAGAACACTGAAGAGTATAGGCATATGTAACACTTTTCTTAAACTAATCCAAGCTATCTATGACAAACCCACAGCTAATATTTTACTGAATGGAGTAAAACTGAAAGCTTTTCCACTTAGAACTAGAACCAGACAAGGTTGTCCTCTATTGCTATTACTATTCAACATAGTACTGAAAGTTCTAGACAATACAATTAGGCAAGAGAAGGAAATAAAGGATATTCAAATGGGAGCAGAGGAGGTCAAACTCTCCCTCTTTGCTGACGATATGATCTTCTACTCAGAGAACCCCAAAGACTTAACCACAAGACTCCTGGAAGTCATCAAAAAATACAGTAATGTCTCAGGATATAAAATCAATGTTCATAAGTCAGTAGCCTTTGTATACACCAAAAACAGTCAAGATAAGAGGGTAATTAAGGACACAACTCCCTGCACCATAACTTCAAAGAAAATGAAATATCTATAAATATGCCTAACAAAGGAGGTGAAGGACTTCTATAAAGAAAATTATGAAACCCTAGGAAAATAAATAGCAGAGGATATTAACAAATGGAAGAACATACTATGCTCATGGCTGGGAAGAATGAACATTGATAAAATGTCTATACTTACCAAAGCAATCTACAGAGTCAATGCCATCCCTATTAAAATACTAAAATCATTTTTTCAAGACTTGGAAAAAATAATTCTTCATTTTATATGGAACCAGAAAAAACCCCATATATCTAAGAGAGTTCTTAGTAATAAAAATAAAGCTAGTGGCATCAGCATACCAGATTGTAGGCTATACTACAAAGCCATAGTGGTCCAAACAGCATGGAACTGGCACAAAAATAGAGACATAGACATTTGGAATCAAATAGTAAACCAGGAAATAAACCTAACACTTCACAGCCACCTAATCTTTGATAAACCAAACAAGATCATACACTGGGGAAAGACTCCCTATTCAAGAAATGGTGCTGGGAGAACTGGATATCCACATGTAGAAGACTGAAACTGGACCTGCAACTTTCTCCACTCACAAAAATTGATTCAAGATGGATAAAGGACTTAAATTTAAGGCATGAAACAATAAAAATCCTCAAGGAAAGCATAGGAAAAACACTGGAAGATATCAACCTGGAGAAAGACTTTATGAAGAAGACTGCCATGACAATTGCAACAACAACAAAAGTAAACAAATAGGACTTAATTAAACTGAAAAGCATCTATACAGCTAAGGAGATAACAACCAAAGCAAATAAATAACCTACACAATGGGAGAGAATATTTGCATATTTTGAATCAGACAAAAGTTTGATCACTAGTATCTATGAAGAACTCAAATTAATCCAACATGAAAGAAGCCAACGGTCCTATATATCAATGGGCAAGAAAGATGAATAGAATTCTCTGTAAAGAAGACAGAAAAATAGCTAGCAAACAATGAAAATATGACCATTGTCCCTAATTATTAGAGAAATGCAAATCAAAACCACCCTGAGATATTATCTAACCCCAATGAGAATGGCCCACATCACAAAGTCTTAGAACTGCAGACGCTGGTGTGGATATGGAGAGAAAGGAACACTTTTACATTGCTGGTGGGACTGCAAACTAATACAACCTTTTTGGAAGGAAGTATGGAGAACCCTCAAAGAACTCAAGCTAGACCTCCCCTTTGATCCTGCAATCCCATTACTGGGCATCTACCCAGAAGGAAAAAAATCCTTTTATCAT
>CAUYRH010100502.1:0-64052 GCA_963574655.1 Perodicticus potto
CCCCCTTGCTAGACTATATTTGTATGAGTATGTAAGTGTTTATATTATTAGTTTCAAAATAGTATTGAGTACAATGAATACTTTTGCAAGTGAGTATTCTTGAGATACTTTACTAAGAATAATGTGTTCCAACTCCACGTAAACATAAAAGATGTAAAGTCTCCATCTTTTTATGGCTGAATAGTATTTCATGGTATACATATACCACCATTTTCTCTTATAAAGACATTGTAAGGTAAATTAGGGTCCATTCATATGACTTCATTTTACCTTAATTACCTCTTTAAAGGCCCTATCATCAAAGGCAATCACATGAGTTACTGGGGGTTAGGAATTCAACATACAAATTTCAAGGCGTAGCAGACACGATCCAACCCATCATATTGTCCACGTCTAATAATTTTTTGTGCTCATCATCAAGTATAGAAAATGATGTCTATTAGATACTTAGTGAAAGAAGTTTGATGCTAAAGTTAATGCTCATTTCTGTCATACCACCTGTTTATTTGAGTCATTTTCTAAGCTTTTCCTCAATCTGTTAGCAACAACAATTTTCCATACCCTGCATAAGGCAGCCACTGTGCGGCCGTCAATTTATTTCCTCTCAGTGCACATGTGCCACTTCCCTTCTAAACCTAAGCTGCTCGTGACTGGTTTGATTAATAGAATAGCTGGGAATGACACTGGGCCAGCTCTGAGCCAAACCTTTATTAGGGCTGAGTGCTTCTGCTTCCTGGCTCTTGAAGTCTTGAACGACTTTACAAGAAGGTCACGCTCAGGCCCAGTGTGGTGGCTCACCCCTGTAATGGTAGCACTCTGGGAGGCTGAGGCAGGTGGATTGCTTTAGCTCAGGAGTTTGAGACCAGCCTGAGGAAGAGTGAGATCCCATCTCTCAAACTAGCCACAGGCTGTGGCAGGTGCCTGTTGTCTCGGGAGGCTAAGGCAAAAGGATCACTTAAGCCCAAGATTTTGAGGTTTCTGTGAGCTATTATGCCACAGCACTCTATCCATGGGGACAAAGTGATATAAAAAAAAAAAAATGAAGTGTTAGTGGAGCAGACATCTTGAACAGAGAGCTTCTACCTTAACAATGAACTAATGGGCACTCTGACTAGAAGGGCTATCTCTCCCTTGTCTCCCCAACTATTTCTATGCTGACTTGACTTCACTGAAGCCCCACTTCACAACCCCAAGGATAGACAAATTGCAATAACCTTAGAGAAGTATTCTGCACCAGACCATACGGAGGGGACAGGGAAGACAGTCTTATCTTGAGTCCTTTCCTGAGAGTTCCAATGGGAGCTCCACCCTCTAAACAATTTAATAACATTAATACATTCTTAGGACAAACTCTCGTACTTTTAACTTAAAACCAATTTCCTATGATTGAAAACATATTCAGTGAGCCAACCATCCACAGAATAGTTCTTAACTATTCTTGAACCTGAAACGCCTGTTCGGATGCAATTGGTACTGTCAACATTTCTTGCACAATTTTAATGAGAAAAAAAATTAAAAGCAGACTTCTCCGTACAGCCAGTCATTAATCACCGTAATGATAGCTGGGAAGTAAATTAACTGATACTGTAACCTCTTCCCCTTCAGAAGCTAAGTAATCATAAAGGCACCAGGGAAAATTGGTTACAACTGAACATGTTTTTAAAGAAGTGATGATAATTAAAAATGTTTTTCAAAAGTCAAAGTTTTGAAAATTTATTTTAAAAGTGAAGCATCCTAAGAGCTTCACGCTTAGAGACAGTCCCGCAGTTCTCCTGTCTGCATCTTGCCCCCTGGATACAGCTCATTGTTTTGCTTGCCACCCTCTGCTCCAGATCCCCCTCTGTATCGTCTGCGGACATATGAGCCTCACTGTGTTCCGTTCTTTTCCTCAGATGCACGAGTCATCCCAAGAGACCTGCATGTCTTTGTGGATGGTGTGTCCAGCACCCTTGTCTCAAGGGAGCTGCACGTCCAGTGGACAGTGTGTCCTGCACTCCCGGCTCTAAGCACCTCTGTGGCTGCACAGCCATTGCTGGTCCTGCCACAAGAACTACACCCTGGACTCTGCTGTTTTCTAGGATTGTTTCATCACTGAAGAAAAACCTTAGGATTCTCAGTCCCTCGATTCCTCCCTTTTCTTGTAGTGTTCTCCCATTTGAACACATTTAATTATTATCTCTATTCAGGCCAAATATCATGGTGTCTCCCATTCTCAATTCTCTTAAACCTTTGTTCTTTTGCCACCTTGCTTTGCTGAATAGCACACGGCCACAGATTATAACAACACCACCACACAACCCCGAATACTTCTTTCCCTCATTTCCTACCTGGCCTGATGGGAGCTTCTTGAAAACTGGACAATCACACAACCATGCAAATGAATTTGATTTCAAATGCATAAACTATCTAATGGATTCTCAAAGCAACTCAAAAGTAAAACATATTTATTATAGAACCCATAAAAGGAAGCAAACAAACAAACAAAAAATGCCCCTTAATATTACAAAATGCACTTAGGCAATGTCACAAAATTTATTTTAAATGTCTAATCTTTTTTTACTTTTTTTATTATTATTAAATCATAGCTGTGTACATCAGTGCAATCAAGGGGTACAATGTGCTGGTTTTATATACAATGTGAACTATTTTCATCAAACTGTTTAACATAGCCTTCGTGGCATTTTCTTAGTTATTGTATGAAGACATTTGTATTCTGCATTTAGCAAGCTTCACCTGCACCCTTCCAAGATGCACCACAGGTGTGGCCCCACCAATCACCCTCCCTCCACCACAAGCTCGAATGTTAATCTCCTTTGCAGACACACTAAAATTTATTTTTAACTTTCTCTTACTGGTGGCTATTTACATTGTTAATGACCAACAATGCTAACTTTTCTTTTAGAATGAGTTCCTAAATGTAGAATCAGAAAGCTAAACAACATAACAGTTTAAGGGTCTTGATGAACTTTAACCCATCATCTTAGAGAGAAGAGAGAACAATGGATCACAGTAAATAACAGTGGAAATATAAGCAGCTTGTATAACCAAATCTGACCCTATATAATCAGTGCATCAAGAGCATTTAAAAGTCTTTAAGTGACCAAAAATGAAGTCCGTGTGTTTTATTTCTTTCATTACTTATAAGATTAAATTTTTACTTTATAAGTTTCTTAACATCTATTATTTTGTGAAGTACTTGTTCACATTTTTAAAGTAACCATTTAGACTCTTGCTGGCCATCTCACTTCCCATCCACACCTTCCCAACTTTGCTTTCTACGTTTGAGATTATGGTGAACCTAGTCTGTCTAGCAATTCCCTCTTCTCCACCCCTATATTCTGTATTCTGCATTGTGCTGGCTTCTTTATGGGCAATTCAGAATCCTTTCCCCCTTTTTGTGTGTTACTTTGTATCACATGGGCTTGAACCCTGGGAATTATATTTCCTGGAATTCTACTGACCAGATTTCAGGTAAGATGCCAATAAATCTTTTATACAAAATTTGGCAGCCTGAAAAAGAAGCAGAAACCATTGTATCTCCTGAGCAATGGTAGCCCAACACTTGGACTTTGATGGAAGGAAAATATGAGGCTTCTTTGCCTTTTGGGTATTTTCCCACCTGCTGTCCTATTTGTTGTCACAGGCAGCTAAGATTATCACTGTCATTTTCCTATAATGTTTACATAAATTGAACTCTTGACCACTAACATAGTTCCCCATAAGGAGCTACACTCAAATTCTCCCTGTGATCTTTCAGGCAGGACCACAGGCAATTACAAAAGTGAAGAAGGTCTCTGGGGGGAAAGTTGCCCTCCCCACATCAGACTTGCTGCCCTGCCAGGACATTGTAGTTTTTTGGAGGAAATTACAGTCAAGGAATCTGGTTCCTCGGAGACAGCTGTGCTTTTGCAGGAAGGCCTCCTTCTCAGGCCCAGGGGCCCTACGGACTTCCCAGCACCTCCTCCAAGAACTTTTCAGAGACCTTGCCTAAGGTTCCTGTCTCCACTTTGACTCAGTGGCTGTCCATTCCTAGGTCTTCCCCGGTCTCTCATCCTGGCTCACAACACGTAAGGAGGTAAGAGCCTTTCGTCTGAGACTTCCCAATAGAGACATGACCCTCATCACCAGGCATACAGCCCCCTGACTCTTGCCCGGTTCCATTTCCCCCTGGAAGAAAGTGGGCAAGGCCCACTTAAGGAGACACTCTCCTTATGCTTGGCCCCCTGATATTTGCTTCCCTGGGCTTTAATACCCTGTCTTAATTCCCTTTACACATCAAGAACCTAAAGACATTTCTTTTGTTCTTCCAGAACCCTTACTTATAAGTGTACCTACTATTTCTTCTTTCTCTTCCACATCACAAGAAGAAAGTTTGCATTTCTTTCTCAAGGTTCTCTCTGTCATTTCTCATTCATTTATTCATTAATATACCCTATTATTGTCCTTGGCACTGGATTAGTTCTTGAAACTGTAAGATGAAGAAGACTTGCTCTGTATCTTTAAGAAGCTCCTTCTCTTAACTAAGAGATAAACATGGGCAGATAACTAAAATTCAGAAGTAACCAAAGGGAGCCACAGGGAAACAGAGGAAGGTCACCAGTCCGGTCAGTAGTTAAGTATTTACAGAGACGGGGGTATCTGAACCCAGAACAATCGTACTTTAAAAAAAAAATGTGTTGAAGAATGCGGAATAGAAATGAAACTTCCTGGAGGATGGCAAACAGAGGAAAACATGGAAGGGGAAAGTAGGAAAAAGTAAAAAGACATGAGAAGTGCCGTGTGTACAGGGAACAGCGGGCAGCCAGGTGTTGACTGCAAAGCGTGAAGAAAGGGGAGAGGCAACCTTGGGAACGAGGCAGTAGCCGGTAAATATCGCCACTTAGATTCCATGAGAGTTTGCATTTAAACTTGAAAGTGATCAAGAGTTATTGAAGGATTTTATTGGAAAAGTTATTGACTAAAAATAAACGACACTAATAACTTCCTCTAGCAATTCTAAGGTACTCATCACAATTAAGAGCTTCTTGAAACATGGGGCTGAAAAAGCCATGAATCCTTGAGGGCCTCCTGTGCCCTTCTGTGAAGGGGCAGGACATGTGGAGGCCTGGGAGAAAGGACGTGAGCAGGGCCAGCAGCCAAGGGCTTTGTCTTCAGACTCTTTGATAACCAAAAAAACTGAACATATTAAAGCAGCAATGCTATACTAGCTTCATTTCTAAAATTAGCAGTGATAAAAATAAATACTAGTACTTATGAGGGTTTGGTGAAATGGGTGCTCAGTGGCAGTAGTGTAAATTATGGCAAATTTCTCTGGAAATTGGTTTAATGATGTGTGCCAAGAACATAAAATTTTCATACCTTTTGACCTAGTAAATTCACTTTTGCAGAACATGAACCCAGGCAACGATTATCCTTACCGACTGGAAAATAAAATAGCAGCAACTTATGTCACAGGGGAGAATAAATGAGATAATTTATTGAAAAATACCTGTAACACTTGCAAGACATAGATGGGTTCAGCGAATGTTAAGAGTCATTCTTCTTCAGCATTGTGGTTTTAAAATTGCCTATGCATTAAATAATTAGTGAGAAAATCATAGTATTTATTGGTTGCCCACTGCATGCAGGCTCCATGCTAACTGCTGAGTGTATACCTACCTACATACATCATTATATATGTGGTATATGAGGTAGCAAATATAGTAGGCTTGGTTCTTGCCCTTATGATATTTACAGTCTAGTAGCAAAGACAGGTGCTAAATAAATATATTACATAAAATATATATGTGTATTGACACACATGTGATTAAGAAAATGAACATAGGATTGTGAGAAAAAAACAGGAAATATTAAACTGGGAGACAGAGGCAGGGCAACTCTTACTCACCAAGTGAGTTTCAAGTAGGGATCTTGTTATGAACTGAATTGTGCCCCCAATTCAAATGTTGAAGCCCTTCCCGCTAGTATGATTTTATTTGCAGCTAAAGTGTTCTAGGAAGTTAAGTTAAATGAGGTCAGAGGATGGTTGGATGGGATCCTTATAAAAAGGGGAAGAGACCTCAGAGCACGCTTTTTCTGTTCCCGCTGGTGTGCACGCTGGGAAGGCCATGGAGTCCACAGCAAGAGGACAGTCTGGTCCAGCTCCGTCCATGTAAACAAGCTGGAACATACTCTCCTCAGTAAAGGATCTCAGGAATGGAAGAAAAAGTCTCCAATGTACTCAGTACTTTCATGAAACCAATTTATATTTACTAACACTTTCCTATGAAAGATAGATCACAACTATGGCCCGGGAAGAAGGAGAGAAACGGAGGGAGAAGAGAGGGAAGGGGAAAGATTTGGTAGAGGGGGGGTAAACGGGGGACCACACCTATGGAGCATATTGCAAGGGAACAAGTCAAATCTATCGAGTATAGAATGTAAATGTGTTAACACAATAATCAAGTAAATGAGGCAAAAGCTGTATTGATTAGTTTGATGTAAGCACCCAAATTGTATTAAAAAGCAACGCATTGTACTCCACATATGCATAAATGTATTCATAATCTATGTGTATATGACTTAATAAAAGGGGGGGCGGAGAGGCACAGTCTCCTGCTGAGGAGAGAGGCCTCGCCAGGGGCCAACACTGCTGCTGCTTCAATCTTGGACTTTCAGCCTCCAGAACCGTGAGAAAACAAACTGTAGTTGAAACCTCCCTGTCAGAGGCACTTTGTAAGGCAGCCTAGCAAACTAGTGCACCCCTGAAAGATGGGAGGAGGTGGGAATGCATAAAGGGGCAATCCACATGCAGAGATGAGCCCGCCAGGCAGAGGGGATGACAGTCACAGAATTCTGGAGGCTGAAGTGTCTTGTCAGCCCGGGACAACGGCAGGAAGAACAGCATTCCTGGTTTTCTATGGATCCATTGTAAACATTTCTTTAGTGGAGGAGACCAAGACAATATGACAACTATCTATGAGGATAACACAGGAATTTTAGTTCTAATGACCCCCACGTTTCACCTTTAAGGAGGACAGTGTGCTGGAAGACAGGGGAAGAGAGCAAAGTTGTACCTCTAAGAAGCATCTGAGGTGCTGAGAGTGGGTACACTCAAACTTTGCACGTTACAGATGCTAAAGTCTAAATCCAGAGGTATAAGGAATCTTAAGCAAACAACACGTGAGCTAATGTCAGAATGCTTAAGTATCGAGGTCTCCTTTACCCCTTTCAAATGTCTTAAATAATCCAATTGCACTAAGCCAACTTTCCCGATCCACATTGATCTTACAATTGCACTATAGCACCAAATCTGGATTTCTAATAAAACTGTGTTCTGTTGCATCTGAATAATTCTGAGGAAAATAGAAACTGCAAATTAAAAGAATTATTTGTGAATTCTCCTATTGAGTGTATTTGTCTCTATATGCTTAGCGATTTTGATCAAGCTCTGCTTAAAGGTTCTGGATCTGTTTCATACACTGTTCATTTACACAGCACTATTACCTCCCAAACACCTCATTTTCAAATTCGTTGGAAAGATGACAGTAATGCACATATATCGAGTATTAAGATATGTATAAAAAGAGGTGAATAAATGTTTTATACAACATTTTATCTATGAGGTGGGTACTTTTATTAGCAAGGGCTGAAGAAATAGGGAGTATATAGATAATTTGACCAAGATTACCTGGCTAAGAAAATGAATGAAGTGATTTTCTGTGTAAGTTTAACAAACAGTGCTCTGGAGGCAGAGGGAAGCCCTGATGTTATACATAAATTGTTTGCATCACCTCAAAATTCTTGTGTTGAATCTTAGTCCCCAGTGCAATGATATTAGGAGATGGAGCCCTTGGCAGGTGATTCGAGCACAGAGTTAGTGATTACTAATTACTAAGAGAAAGAAGTTACTCTCCCGTTCTTTCCACAATGCAAGGACACAGAGGGAAGACGCCCATCTATGTAATAAGAAAGAGGTGTTATCTCACCAGACACCAAATCAAACCTTCCAGCCCCTTGATCTTGGACTTTCCAGCCTCCAGAACTGTAAGAAATACATTTTGGTTGTTTCTATGGCACCATCAGTCTGTGGCAGTTTGTACAACAGCCCAGACCAAGTAGGGCTGGGATTTTTGTTTGTTTTGTTTTATTTGTTCAGTTTCTGGCATTGGCGCTTCCCTCTGCCTCCAGAGAGATGATTGTTAAACACTAGCAAAGCACATCATTTTTAGTTCATTCATTTACTTAACTATAGTATTTGAATATTTGTGTGGGGTTAATTCCCTTATCATGGTTACAAAGTGATAGGAGGAGATGGGAGAAGATACACAGCAGTGCACCTTTTTATAACTCTCACTATAACCATAGATTCTTGCAAGACTGGGGGACCCAGCTCTATTACGCCATTGCACAATAGAAGCCTGAATCTAGATTTCACAGATATAAAAACTAGGCTTTGTTTTCCTTCTTTGCTACTGGACATTGAAACTAGTGCAACTGGTATAATTTGTTAGATGTATGTAGAAAACTGGTTTATGAGCAATCTTCCTTTTTGATGTTGCACCTCTTCAACTTTATAGTTTCTTTCATCCTCCTTGGTAGTTAAAGATTCGGTATGTTTAGAACGACATCAACTTCGTTGGCAAATTCCTATATTTTCAGAGGGGGAAGAGATTGGAAAATGGATTGAAAAATTCCTATAATCATATTGTTAGAAAGTTACTCAGTCTAGGACATAAATTTTTAGAGAAATATGGATAAAATTTAATTCCCAACATTTTTTCTGCAGTAGAGCCTACATTTTATTCTGGTGTTATGTGCTCCTACTACAGAGTGAATGTTTGTGTCGCCTCCAAATTCACATGTTAAAGACCCTAACACCAAACACGATGGTATTTGGAGATAGGATCTTTGAGAGGAGGGGTTATGAAGGTGGAGCCCTCATGAATGGGATTAGTGCCCTTATAAAAAAGGCCCTAGAGCAGCGGTTCTCAACCTGTGGGATGCAACCCACAGGAACTGTATTAAAGGGACATGGCATTGGGAAGGTTGAGAACCACTGCCCTAGAGAGCTTGCCTCCTCTTCTGCTATGTGAAGACACACAAAAAAGACTACCGTCTTTGACCAGGGAAGCAGGCCCCTGCTAGACACTGAAACTGCCAGCACCTTGATTTTGGACTTCCTAACCTTCAGAAGTGTGGGAAATCAATTGCTGTTGTGTATAAGCCACTCCATTTATGGTATTTTGTTATGGCAGCCCAAACAGACCAAGACACTCCTCTTCCCCACATGTCTTACATTTAGGGTTAGAGTTCTAAATCCATTATCTTGCCCATGATTGATTTTGGTTTGGGTATATTACCAAATTATGGGTAATAATAATAATAAGTGAAGGCATGTCTGACAGCTTTTGAGAAAGTTTCATAGTTTTCAAGTGGTAAACAATAGTCACTCTGTCTCCCTACACTGCACAGGAATATTTCACTCTAGGAGCTGTAACCATCTTACGACCATGAGCTCAGCTGGTGAGCTGCTTAAGACAGAGAGATAATATGGCAAAATTTGGGTTGTTACTGATGACTTGGAGCTGCTAAATTAATAATCCTGAAGTTTTCCTTCCTCAGGGCTCGTGTTCTGTGTCAGATAAATCCTCTAATTTATTTCTTGTTTGAATAGGTCTGTTGTCACTTGGATCTCACAGCTGGCTCTTTGCTGTCTTTCTATCCCATGTTTCTTTCTCCTCTGGAATATTTTTAAGATCTGGGCTTATTTTAATTTTTGTAATGGGCTACACTGGCTAAAATTTGACCTTGAGATTTGAAAAATTTTGAGTTACTTCTGGGGGAAAAAATGAAGATTGCTAACATTTTATGTCTCTTAAGAGCTGGAGGCATGAACAATCTATTGAGATCAATTATCTTTAAGAAAGATAAATTAATGCTATGGATATCTTATTTATTAATGTAGAGCCCACTATTTACCTATTACTGTTATGAAAACAGAAGAAACAAGTAATTCAATGCAGCTCTTTTAAGCTAAAAATTCTTTTCAGTAAAGTTAATTGTTTCTTCACATGTGTCTGTGTTGTCTATTGGCAGTTTTAATTTCTGTTTCCGCTTTTGGCTTGATTTAGAAATGAGAGATTTTTTTCTCTCCATTTTTTTTCTGTCTGTGTGCATTGACATTACTCTGCATGTGAAGTTTTGTGTGATTTTATGTACATGTTTATTTGTGCACGTGTGTAATGAGCAGGTACTCAGAAGAAACACAGAAAGGGCATGTGGGCCTGAACCACTTCTCCTTCTAGAGGAGACAGTATATAAAAACAAAAAATCGGTCATATAAGGCAATTTTCCTGGAAATTTCTTCAATGCCAGCATCCAGAAAGACACATAAATAAAGATTGGGATTTGTTTTAGATTAATGAGGACTAAAGAAATATGACTATTAAATGCAACGTGGAATACTTCGCTTGGAAGAATGGTCTCCAATTCTGTTCATTTACATGCACACATGGAAGTAAAACGCAACAGAAATCAAGCAGGTGAGAAAGGCAGGAGTGGATGGGCAAGTCCACACCTCGCAGGGCCAATGACCGCTGGACGAAGGGGACACTTACGACTTTGACTCATACTGTACAAACGCAAGTTATGCAATCAAAATGCCTATACCCCTGTAACATTCTGAAATTGAAAAATGCAATGTGAAATCATGGATCAAAAAAAAATTAAAAATCTATGAATCTATCTAATTATTTAGATAATAGGCAAGTTTGAATATAAGCTATCAAATTTCCCAAGCATGGTATCTGCTGGATTATGGTGGAGAATGCCCTTGTTCTGAAAAAGTATAGACCAAAATGTTTAGAGATGAAGTTTTTACTGCATGCAGTTAACTCTCAGATGGTTTAAAAAATGTATCTAGGTAGGGAAAATGTTAAGAGGTAAATCTGAATTTGGGGTATATGTGTGTTATTGTACTATTTTCCAACAACTTTTCTATAGGTTTAAAACTTTTTTTAAAATAAGTGAGAAAAATATAAAATGAAAGGACTTGAGTTTAGTCTAGTTCAACCTCAAATAACTGCCGATACTCTGCATATGATTAATTTTCAGCATTGAGAAAATAGGAAACATTGTACCCGTGTGTTCCAAAGTGATTACCCATTGTGGATAAAGGGATGAGATACATCAATGATGGCAGGAGTGGTATATTCTCTTGGTAGAACAAATATGTTCTATTTCTTGGGAAGAAGCATAATGTAGATGAAAAAAATGAAATCTTGGAAGGCAGCCTTTCCAGTGGGAAGGATCAGTGGGGGAGGTCAGACCTGGCATTTCACAAAAGATGCTTCAGCCTGTGAGTACAGTTGAAGCAAGATTATCCTGTCCAAGCCAAGCCGGAAAATGCCTAGTGAATACTGAACTTAAGGGCTTAAGAATATTTATGTCTAGTTTTAAACCTTCCTTAGAATCTCGTAAAACTTAGGCTGAGCTGTGCCGTGAGGATGTAAGAGCACACACTTTTGTGATGAAGAAAATGGTAAGAAAGAGCGCGGTTTTATTTTCACACCCCTCCTAAGCGAGGTCATGAATAGAGTGGAGGCCTTAGGAAGACCACGTGTTCTGAGCATTGCTGGAGACCATCAGTAACAGACTTAGTGGTGATGACCTGTAATTGCATGAACGGCCACCCAGGAGACTTACCAGAGATGGTGGGGGAGGAATCCTTAAAAGGTCAGGCTAAAGTCTGCCCCTCAACTCGGGTTTGGGGCTGTCGTGATCCAGAGCATTAATGGCAACCTGATTTTAATAGCTGCCTTAGTCTTGACTAGGACCTAATACCTCCCTTATGTGAGTGTAAGATTCTTTTGGGCACAAATCACAGCGTATTTTTCTTCTTATTGCAATTGTTTTATTATGCTGTACCTGGCATGTTTGATAAAGACGGTCTCCTTGACCAAACTTCAGTCAGGCTCTCTAAGCCACCATCTCAACTAGGTCTTAACCTTCCCCTAGTTTTAGCAAAAATCCTGCTAAGTCAGTTTAGCCAGACCCCCCACCCTGCATATCTGAGCACCTTCCATATCTGATCAATTCTCCATCCTCCGCCACCCCCCACATAATGTCTGATCATTCTGAATGGTCCTCAGCAAGAGTCCAGTCAGGTTGGCTCAGCAAGAATTCTTCCTTTCCCCAAGGAGCTTCCTTTTAATAATTCTCCATTCACTGACCCTCATCCTGCTTCTTGGCTATAAACTGCCACTTGTTCTTGTCATATTGGGAATTGTGCCCAATTCTGTGCTGAAGTCTCTGCTCTTGTTGTAATAGTTCCTAAGTATAATCTATTTTAACCACTTTCATGTCTAATTCTGGTTTTTCTATAATAGTATTGAATATACATTTTTGAATTAGAATTAAATGCTCATTATAGTTTACAATAAACTCAATTCTGTGATTGTTGTGATTTGGTTTTTTAATATTTTTGTTTTTTTATTTTTTATTAAATCATAAGCTCGTAGATCATATATACATTAATGCCTTTATGGGATACAATGTGCTGATTTTATATTGAATTAGGAACACTTACATCACACTGGCTAATATATATCTCTTCTCATTTACTTAGTTATTGTGTTAAGACATTTATGCTCTACACTAATAGATCTGACATGTACCCTTGCGTCATGCACCACAGGTGTGATCCCACCATTCACCCTCCCTCCATCTGACCTCCCCCCTCCCTTCCCATCCCCCCTCCTCCCTCCTTCATCCTGGGCCATAGTTGTGATCTATTCTTCATATGAAAGTGTGAGTGATTGTGAATTGGTTTCATAATAGTACTGAGTACATGGTTTATTTTTTCTTCCATTCTTGATACACTTTACTAAGTAGGATATGTTCCAGCTCCATCCATGTAAACGTAAAAGAGGTAAAGTCTCCATCTATTTTTAAGGCTGCCTAATATTCCAAGGTGTACATATACCACAATTTATTAATCTATTTGTGGGTCGATGGGCATGTGGGCTTCTTCCCTGACTTGGCTATTATGAATTGAGCTGCAATGAACAATCTGGTGCAAATATCTTTGTTATAAGGTGATTTTTGGTCTTTTGGATATACACTAGTAGAGGAATTGCAGGATCAAATGGCAGGTCTACTTTTAGTTCTCTGAGTGTTCTCCAAATGTCTTTCCAAAAGGAACATATTAGCTAGCATTCCCACCAGCAGTGCAGAAGTGTTCCCTTTTCTCCACATCCATGCCAACATCAGTAGTTTTGGGATTTTGTTATGTGGGCTACTCTTACTGGAGTTAGATGATATCTCAAAGTGGTTTTGATTTGCATTTCTCTGATGATTAAAGATGATGAGCGTTTTCATGTGTCTGTAGACCATGTGCCTATCTTCTTCAGAGAAGCTTCTGTTCAAGTCCCTTGCCCTTCAGATAGCAGACAGTTTCAGAACCCCAGCATGACTCAACCCAGATTGTTGTGATTTGGAAGAAAAATTTTCCTCAGTAAGTTGTGTCACATTTCACTTCTGACACCACTTTTCAGGGCCCAGCTTAACTAGGTTCTGGACGCGGACCTCTAAGTTACCTTGCTCAGGTCTCTTAGGTGCCTGAGGGCTATCAACTTTAGCTGGAGAGAGACAGAGAGTATCTTAGAGTAAAGCAGTCTTCTTAGAAAGATAGATCTTAGTCTTTAGCAGAGCTTGGTGATCTTCAGCAGAGAGACACCGTGCTGGTGTTCTGCAGGCAGGAGAGAAGACAGAGTCAGAGTAAGTGGGTCCGTGATAGAATGCGCATGCTCCCGACTGCCTTCTCCTTTAGCCTAATATAAGGCTGATTTCCTGCCTACTAACACCACAGGTGTAGAGACTGCCAATTCACGACTGCTCTCATCTCGCGAGCTCTTGTGCTGGTTAGGAGAGCTGAATCCCTCTCCATGCCTTTCCACCCAGGTGTTCCATTATTGAGCTGTACAGGTATTTCTTATAACTCTCACTCCTCCTAGCCATAGGGTATATGGGCTGCAACAAAGTTGGATAAACATTCTTTAAAAAGATGGGAATTTTTTTTTTTTTTTTTTTTTTTGAGACAGAGCCTCAAGCTGTCGCCCTGGACAGAGCACTGTGGCATCACAGCTCACAGCAACCTCCAACTCTTGGGCTCAAGCCATTCTCTTGCCTCAGCCTCCCAAGTAGCTGGGACTACAGGCGCCCACCATGACGCCTGGCTGCATTTTGGTTGCAGTTCATCTGGGGCTGGGTTTGAACCCGCCACCTTCAGGATATGGGGCTGGCGCCCCACTCACTGAGCCACAAGCGCTGCGGGAATTTTTTTTTTTTTAATTCACTATTAATCTCCACATTATTTAAAACCACTCACTGAGCCACAAGCGCTGCGGGAATTTTTTTTTTTTAATTCACTATTAATCTCCACATTATTTAAAACCTCATATGATCCCAAGACCTCTTCCTTTCTATTAAAATGGTCAACTCTTGGATAACACTATCATGCAAACATTCACATTCTCCAGGTTTGTTTTTTTAGGCTGTGTTGATGCTTTCTGAATAACACCTTCTATCAAGGTGTTTCTTTATTTTATAAAACTCTAACTACACCCCTGAGTATGCTAAATGAATGACATTGGAACCTCCTGAAGCCGGAACGACAGCTCAAGTGTCTGCATTGATAGACGTATCTTCTAGAAAGATACATCCTATGTCCTGCTGCCGCTGTTAGCAAGATCTTGTTGTCTGTGAATTATGAATAGTACTTACATAAGAAGCTACTTTCCTAATTAGTGAGTTGCATTTTAATGGTGAAGGACTCTTTCATAGCCATTATAAATGTTGAATTCGGCTGGACTACTGTGGTGTTCACTGGGAGTCACGTAGAATGACTCCTGTCCCCCAGTTGAGGTTGGAGTCAATGGTGTCCCTCTGCCACGGGAGTCTCTTGTTTCCATGGGGCTGTAAACACTGGATAGTGCTGGTGGAAAGTGCACTTCCAGTATTTCACATACTCATCGAAGTTTCAGTCTTAGATGAAGCAGAGATTATAGTGAGGCCTAATCCTAGCATGTATGTGGACCTTAGAACTACAAACCTTGAAACGGTGTCTTTTGTTCAGTGCATTTTATTCCATTTTAAAATGGACTGAGATGCTCTGAGAATAGACATTTTAGGAAATAGGCCCAATGATACCAAACTTTTCAATACGCCCTAAAGCTGCTATTTTAAGCTCAGATTCTGGCCAAATATCTGGAAGGGTGACAATCAACAGCATACCCTAACAACCAACTGATTCTAACACAAACAAAACTGCTGTAAACATTTCTTTTCTTTTCTTTTTCTTTTTTTTTTTTTTTTTTGAGACACAGTATCACTGTTTCACCCTGGATAGAGTGCTCTGTAGTCATAACTCACAGCAACCTCAAACTCTTGGGAGCCAGTGATCTCTTACCTTAGCCTCCCAAGTGGTTGGGACTATAGGCACCTGCCACAATGCCTGGCTATTTTTAGAGACAGGGTCTCACTCTTGCTCAGGCTGGTCTCCAACTCCAGAGCTCAGGAGATCCACCTGCTTCGGCCTCCCAAGGTGCTGGGATTACAGGCATGAGCTGCCTGTCCAGCCTCAACATTTCAATTTGGGTTGTTTGAGAAATGTACATGATAAACTTCCCTAAAGTGACTGTTAAAAGGAACATTCATTAGACAGATACTATAAATCTGATTTGCATGGGTGTGAGGCAAGGGTTTCAGTTGCATATGATTCATTTTCAGTGTCCTTGTATTTTTCAGGTGAACATTTCTTCAAAATGAACAATTTTAAGTGTTGTCTACTTTAAATCTGAGAGAGGAGCACATTTGTTCAGAGTGCACACAGTGTGTACGTGTGTTTGTGTGTGTCTACGTGGGCCTCATTCTTTTTCAAGGTCAGGTATTGAGGAATTGACTTAAGTTACTGAAGCTTATGAAGTACTGTGGCATGGAAGCTGCAGAATGTGATATGAACGGCCAATGGACAATTTGTACATATAAAATATAAGTATACAGCCCATACATATTTATATTTTAAACTTTCTTAATAAAGTATGTGCATGTGGGAAACTTTTTGAAATTTTATCAACTAGAGTGCCACTGATAGAACCAAGGTACTCTTGATTAGGTCACTCGCAAATTTTTTTTCAAAAATATGATTATTGATTTAACATAAAGGAATTATTAATTTAAAAGATAAATATGCAAATCTTTTATCCCAAATTCAGAATTTGTGTGTTGCTGACTCCGGGGGAGAAAGGACAAATAGAGATCTGAGTCCAGGTACAATCGAAAGACATAGCTCCTTCTGCATAAAAGGCTCTCTATCTACGTATTAAATTCTTGCTCATAAATATAGAATAAAATTATTTGTCTGCTTATATGAAATACAACTGGATATCAATAACTTGTTGCTTATTCCTATAAAAAATGAGCACTTCCAAGACAAACAGATATTAGTTTATTCATTGAGATTAATGAATTAGATCAGCGGTTCTCAACCTGTGGGTCGCAACCCACAGGAAATGTATTAAAGGGTCATGGCATCAGGAAGGTTGAGAAGCACTGAATTAGATAGAATTCTGAAGATGACGTTGTTAGGACGTTTGAGTTGAAGGAAACACAGACTCACTCAAGTTGTCTTAATAATGAAGGATTTATAGTAAGGAAACCTGCAGGCAATTAGGGAGACAGATCAAATAGGATTCCGGGAATGGAAAGCATGACGCGGCCATCACAGCCATGAACCTGACCCAAGGCGGCGTTAGTAATTTCAGCAGCAGCAGTTCATGAACAGTCGGTCTGGGTGGTAACAGTGGAAAGATCTGCCTGTTTTTCTGCCTCCCTAAACCACACTTCTGTTAATAAGTTTCCCAGTAAATCACTTCATACCGACACACTGGATTTATATGCCTCATTCTTTTGTTCATCAACTTTTTCTGTGTTTCAGGACCACTTTCAAGAAACAGGCCAAATAGTAATTTTAGTCTATTTGGGCAAACCTTCTTCCATCAGATTACCTCAATGAACATTGACTGGATTATAAATTGGTTGCATTTAGGCAGAAGCTTCTGGTTCAAATTCCTGGAGTAAAACTCAGCCATCTTATCTTTCCCCTTCTACGAATTTGTGGATATGAGAAACATTATGATCGACCAATATAATGCATTCCACCTTAACTTCTTTCACATACACTTTCTTACTTATCTACAATTCCAAACATACTACATTGTTACAATGAGAACAATGACATACAATGAAAACTGTTGTGATTGACCCTCCAACAACCATTCACCCTAAAAGTTTGCCACTGAGATGCCATCATTCAGGAATGTTATGAAATTCTCATGCATAAAATCAAGGCTGTAGAAGTGACAGAGAACTTATAATAAATTTTTGCTCTTGACTGAGAGAGAGCAATGGGAAGAAATGATCTATCTCCATTCCTCCTTGAGGCATTGCCATGTTTGACGGTTGCAGCCCTTACTAACAGCCTGATAACAAAACGATGCCAAGGATGGCACAGAGGGGAGACAGAAAGCTTGTGAACTTGATAGTATCTGTTAGCTGGACCTAATCAATGACTTCCTTTTCAACTAAATTGTTTATTTTCTTATTAAGGTAGCAACACGCCACATGGGTATTAACCTACCTGATAACATACATACATAGGTCTTTTTTGGCTTGGCTATTTAAAATTATCCATATCCAATACTCTTTATCCTGATTCCCTATTTTTCCTTAGCATTTATTTACCATTTAACATACTCTAAAATTTATTCTATATCTTGCTTATGTTCCCTTATCAGAATTTGAGAGACAGAGTTTCCTTTTCTTTATTCAATTCACTGTAGCATCCTTGGCACCTAGAATAGTGCCTGGGATATGGGAGCCAATCAGTAAATATCTACTGACCTGCATGGTTGAATAGCCTACTAAACTTCTAGAATGAAAGTAGCAGAGTTGTCTATTCTTAAATCTTTAAAAGGAATACCTCCAGCTGGGTGCAGAGACTCATGCCTGTAATCCTAACACTTTGGGAGGCTAAGGCAAGAGGACTGTTTGATGCCAGGAGTTACACATCAGCCTGAGCAAGAATGAGACCCCTCTACAAAAAATAGAAAAAAATTAGCCAGGCTTGGTGGCACACGCTCATAGTCTCAGCTACTTGGGAGGCTGAGGCAGGAGGATCTCTTGAACCTAGGAGTTTGAGGCTACATTGAGTTGTAATGATACCACTATAACTCTAGCCCAGGCAACAGAGAGGAACCCTGAAATATATATATATATATATATATATATATATATATATATATATATATATATATATATATAATTTATATATAAAATATGTGATATATTTACATATATAAACCCTGATAACCCTGATATATATGTATGTATATATATATATAAATTGTTCTCCAAATGCATTGACATAACCTCTTGCTACCAGTTACAATAGAACTTGTTTTGCCACTACTTTTAGTTACTTCTGTAAGTTTAAATTCAAACCTAGTTGATAAAGAAAATTGACTTATTTTCTAATACATGTACAATTTGCATTTATTTGACTACTACCAATTCTCTATATTTAATAGCCATATTTTAATATATCAGAGTTAACCTGATTTTCAATTTAAAAATAGTTTTCTTAGCTTATCATTTGCTTTTGAATTTTTATCAATATTTTCTGATATAGTTTTTTTTTTTGCAGTTTTTGGCTGGGGCTGGGTTTGAACCCACCACCTCCAGTATATGGGGCCAGCGCCCTACTCCTTTGAGCCACAGGCTCTGCCCGGATATACTTTTCATTTGTCAAATCCATCCATCTCTTATTCCTGGAATTCGCTTTTACTTAAAAAAGGAAAGGTTTCTGCCTTTCCAGCATGATGTAATTACTCCCCAAGGTCAACATTCTTTGAATCGTGTGAATCATGTGGTCTACGGACAACCTGCAACAGAGTCACTTGGGTTTGTTTATTTAAACCATAGAAACCTGATGCTTCATCCCAAACTTACTGTATTACTTTTATTTTTAAGTTAACCCCAAAGAATCTGCATTTTAAAAATAAAAACAAAAAGTTGATTTTTTTGTGTATTAGAATTTCACACAGTTGATATATTTTTCTGGAACTTCATTAAGAATACAAATTACAGTGCTGTGATGAACTTTCTTTGTACTTAGGACCTTAAGCTTTTAGTTTATTAATTCTTCAGCATAAATTTCTAAAGTAGAATTTCTGAGTCACAGGGTTTGTATACTTTACGTTTGACTTATATATCCAGAATAACCTTAGAAATTTTGTTGCTGTATACATCTCTATCAACCAAATATGAAGGCCCCTCTTTCCTCACATTCATGCCATTAATGGATTTGCAACATTGATCTTTCTAGATGAAATGAAAGCTCATTGCAATTTATTCATTTCTAAAGTTTAAAACAGAAGAAATGAGAATTTGTTAGTGTCTGATATAGAAAATTGATTTAATAAGTAAGATACAATAACATGATTTGGGATTTGCAATCATTCAAATTGATGTGTAGAATCGTACTTGTAGACATGGTAAGATTCCTTTCTAGTGACAGGTTAAAGCACTTAGTATATAATATAATTTTTTTGGAGCAGAGAAATCTACATGCCTTGAAGTCTGGAAAGACATATATCACCATAGTAGCAGCCATTATCCATAGGTAATTAGATTTTGATAATTTTTATTTAAAAAGACATTCTATCATTTCCAATTAAAAAAAAAAGATCCTAAATAGCATCTGACTTTGAAAATGAGAAAAACTCATACACCTTTTTACATTTTGAAGTTGAAAATCTTCCCCATTAAAAAAAAGACTAAAACTTACTTTTAAATAGTCATAAAAGGAGATTTTTTGGAAAAAGTTCTGCAAAGCAAAACTGTATAAAATAAATATGTATTTATTCCCTCTATTGACCTCTTTGGGAATAAAAACTATTATTAACAAGTTTGCTTTTAATTCTTCAGGCTGTGTTTCCTATCATAGTAAAAGTTTGACTGTCTAACAAATGTGAATATAGTATAATCCTAGTGACTAAGACTTTGTAAATTTATGTAATTATTTTTAACAGAGAAATCTAACAAAAAATTTGAAATATGAGTTCATTTGTATAATTTAATAATTTCCTCAGTAACTATACAGATTGTGCACTAAACCACATTCTAAAGCAAATAAAGATATTTGTATATAGTTATATTATAAAAAATTTTAATGCAGGTTGCTTTACATTATTTAATAATTTCAAAGGAAATATTACAAATTATTCATTATAACATGTGCTAGACATAGTAGTAAAGCTATTCATATTTTATTTTCTGTCATGCCAAGTTCTTTGCAAATTGTCAGAGGGCATAAAATACCCTTAAAATTATGCTCTTCTACAGTTTGATCTTGTTGATAAAATTTTTAGAAGACATTGAATGTCATCTGAAGTGGTAGAACTTTTAAATCAAGTTCAAAAACACATGTTAATCTTGGGTGACAGTTTGTCTTATTTCCTGGATTCCCCTATATTATTGAACCTGACTTTGAAGATGATCAGACTGTCTGATTTCATTGTTCAACTGGGAAGGAGTTTATATTCATTAGATACAGAGCAATTAATTCTTTCATTAAAGTTGAATATAGGCTGCAGTTCAACACATTTAGATCTATTTTAATTGGATTCTGTGATACTGATTTTCCAATTATATATTAACCCATTGAAATACTTTCTCCTGAAATTGTTATCTTGGGCTTAATCTCTCTCTCTCTCTCTCTATGTATATATATATATATATATATACATACACACACATACGTTAGAACACATGTAAATTTTAGTTCATATTCTTTCTAACCATTTTATGAGACTTTGAGATTTATAGGAAAGAGACTTAATGGGTATTGTTATGTATTAATTTCTTATATTTTAGTTCATATTCTTTCTAACTATTTTATGAGACTTTGAGATTTATAGGAAAGAGACTTAATGGGTATTGTTATGTATTAATTTCTTATATTTTAGTTCATATTCTTTCTAACCATTTTATGAGACTTTGAGATTTATAGGAAAGAGACTTAATGGATATTGTTATGTATTAATTTCTTATCTAGGTATCTACTTAAAAGAAAAAAATAATTTTTTTTTGCACTTTTTGGCCAGGGCTGGGTTTGAACCCACTACCTCCAGCATATGGGGCCGGCACCCTATTCCTTTGAGCCACAGGTACCACCTTAAAAAAAGTAATTTTTATAAGGATATTTGCACTTGCATATTTATAGCGGCTCAATTCATAGTTGTCAAGGTGTGGAAACAACTCAAGTACCCATAAACCCATGAGTAGATTGATAAATTGTGGTATATGTGTAGCAGGGAATACTATTCAGCCATAAGGAAGACGGAGATGTTCTATCTTTTGTATTTACCTGGATGGATTTGAAGAACATCCTCCTCAGTTAAGTATCTCAAGAATGGAAAGCAAGAACGCCTGTACTCAACACTGATTTGAAACTAGCAGAGGAACTGGAGGCCCACAGGAGAGGAGAAACACAAACTCAAGAGGGAAGGGGGTCGGGGGAGGAGGTTCTATCAACTCCCACCAAATGGGGGTACAATGTAAGGGAGAGGGACAACTACAATTTGGACTTTACCTAACAAACCCAAACAATGCAATCTAATTATATGTGCCCTCATATTAATCCTCCCCCCAAAATACTTCTTTACTTACAAGTCTGGTGGTGCGACCCAAGGCTCATTCTTTGGACTTACTTCTTCTGTATCAATACTTGCTCCCTAGGTAGGAATCTCATCCAGCCTTCTGCCATGACTCTTAAATTTCCCAAACAATTGAGGTTTAAGTAATCAATGCTAGGTGCCCTGCATAGAGACCCCAGTGAGGCCCCTTCCTGGAAGAATTGCTGAAGAGGCTCAAACTTTCTGCAGGGGGATTCTCAATGAAAAGGAAACCTGGATGTCTTAGGTATGTTTTTGTCATGTTGTGGGAAGAACTGACTGAGGATGAAACCAACACAGGGGAAAGCACTACAAAGAGGTGGATAAAGATGGATTTCCAATTAATTCATTTGAGCACATGAGCCCAAACAGGCTGATTACTGGCCTTTTCGGTGACCTTTATAGTCATACGAGCAAAAATTTATTACTTGCTTAAGCCACTTTTAATTAGGTTTCATTTCCTTGCAAATAAACCAATGACACAGAAAATACTTCAGTAATAATTGCAAATAATAAAAAGCCACATGCATTTGCTAATTATTAGCATATCACAAATATTAAAAAATATGCAAAGATTGAAATGAAAACATAAAAATGCAACTCTTTGAGAAGTAGGGTGAGTTTTTTTTTATTTAGTCCCTTTTTGCAACCTTCAAATTTTCTATAATAAGCATTTAGTATATTTATAAGGGGAAAAGGTGTAAATTTAATTTTGTAAAAACTTAAATTGTCCATTTTTATGGCTGCTGGACTTCTTTACAATTCTTTGTGCTTAAATGGGGTTATGCCTAATGACTCAATGTGCTGAATTTATTTGTACTGAATGCATGATTGTGAGTTCATTTTATAAAACAAACATTAACCTGGCTAATAGTTTTTCTTTTTCCTCCCCATTCATAAAGATTTTTATTTCCTATTCTAACTGTAAGCATTCTTCTGTTTTAAATATCACCTCTAAAATTCTATTTTTTTTCCTTCATTGCTTATCAATTATCTTTGTACTTCTCATTTGGCTGATCTGGATCCGGCATGGGACACATTTGGGAACGTTCTTGTGTATATACTTTTCTATTTCTCTTAGCCTTTTAGGCTGCGACAATAAGAGTACACTTTCTTCTATTGTTTTAAGTGCACTGAAGGCCATAACTTGTGAACATTCACATGAATAGTTGTAATGGAAGTGGACAGTAATTGCTATTTTAAGTGCTGCTACTACTGTCTAATGAAAAAAAGTTAGACTTTTAAGCCATTGTGATTTGAAAAAGCTTAAGGAAAACTCAAGCATGAAATGAATTGATTCCTATTTTAGCTGATACCCACAGTTTACCCAAGCATATCATATTACAATATAATTTAATATTGAATAAATTGTATATCTAAATAAATAAAAATTGTATAGTTTATTGTGAATTTTGAACCCCATGTGGGTGTTGGAAATAACCATGTGTAAGTACCTAATACACAAAAGTACATGGAACATGAATAGACGTGGGCATTTGTGTTACTGGACAAAGAGGGTCCAGCCATCTGCCACTGTCAGCCAATATACAGACATGGGATAGGGCCACCAAACTTTATTTGTCAGATGGCTGGGATTCTGGAGAACAGTGAGGGGAGCCTCTCCAAGACTGTTCTGTTCTTCTATTTCCAAAATTGCAGTTTTATACATAAAAGTTCAAAGCAAAGACCACACCAAACCCCTATTCCAAATAATAATCAGCATAACTCACTGACCTAGCACAATATTCTAGTTCAAAAGTTAACCTCCTAAATTGCTCCACCCCAAGTATTCAAGGTAGGCATCTTTAGGGTGAAAGCTAAGTTGACAAAACTAAGAATGGGAGACAGGAGGTGAAGGTCAGGTAGGAGCCGCAGCCAGACCAGCTGTGCCGAGTGGGCCCCAGTCTGACAGACTCCATCTTATCCGCACTACTTGTGCTTCATTGGGATGTCGAAGTGCTTTATAACAACAGATTATTTTTTCTTGTTAGTATCGAGAGAAGGGTATTGCTTATCTTAGAAGTTATTTTCTTCTCTCAAATATCATAGGGGTCTTCAGTAATAAGAAGAGAAACTATGTCTGGGTATTCTCAGACAGCTATTCAGGAATATTTGGAAGAGACAGAAGTGAATAAAAATTACATTTATAAGAAATTTAGCAATTTTTGGAAATCTGGGTTAGGATTATAGGAATATAGCTGAGAAAATATCCACATGAAAGTCAGCTTGGATCAATTGCAGAAGAGACTGAGAACACTCTAAGATTTGTATAGAAACTCTTATAAAAAGAAGTAATTAACCTGACATGAACCAATTTGAAAACAGAACAAGGTTAGTGGGTGGTTTAGAAAAAAAGGGGGGTAAAAATAGCAGAAGCTGATCTGGATCCGACCTGGGACAAAGAAATTCCCTTGGGGACCCCTAACCAAGAGTTTCACTCTATCTTAAATAGGGAGGGGCTGGTTATTTACACCAAAACCATGACTAGTCTTAACTGCTTTTGGATTATTTGTTTTTCTTGTTGGGTTTAGGACCACACAACTTGGGTTTCATCTTCTCTTTCTCTCTCACTCTCTCCTTCCCCCCAATCCTGAAGTGTTAATCTGACCAGGAAAAACTCAAATTCCCTTAGTTTATTGTAAAATATACATGGTACATGTCAGGCACAGTACTGGGTGAGAAGGGTGACTAAGACATCACCTCTCACCTGGAGGCCCCCAGACTCATAATACAGTAAGTTCAGTAGCAGGAAAGTGAGGTGCTTGCTAGAAGGTCACTTTATTCAGGCTGCAGTGCTGCATTCAGGGACAAAGGAGGGTGAGGCTTGTCAGGAGGCTGACCCTTGAAGAAGAGGAAGAATTTGTTGTACAAAGGATGGAGGTGGAGGTGGTTGGAACTGGAACAGAGGCTAGGGGTGGAGGAAGACGCTAGAATCAGAGAGAGGAATTAATAAGGGCATGTAAAGATCTTGCTGCTGTCAGTAAACAGTGCCTAGCTTCTGTCATAAGTAGCATGGCTTCTGTGACACTGTTTCTCCATTTTTAAAAATGAAGATTATTCATTCATCTTTATTCAATACTAATAGCATATTTTGGAAGTTTGACTTAAGACACTATAGCTCTTACACATTGGAGGCCTAGAATCAGTGTCATATTAATAGTCTATAATGATTTGATCATATAATCAACCAAAGCTTGAGATTTCTGATTAAGTTTTCCTTGAAGAATGTAGGTGTGCTGTTATTTTTGCAGTTTCGTATTTCTTTGTGTTGTGCTTCAGATATCTTAGACCACTTTATTTTACTGCCAAGAGGCCTTTGTATCAAAGTATGTGTGTTTTAAAATTTTATTCTATTTTAAAAGTAAAACCATTGGTTAGCCTTAGAAAACAGACATACTTGCAAAAAAGAAAAAGATATTATAAGTTGAACAAATTAACTAATTGTCCAATAATTATAAATGTTTCCTCTTTTTTCATATTTCTCTGTGCCTTCAAAAATAGGGAAATATACTCTTAATACCATATAATGTATTTGAAAAGCAAATAGAACTCACTCCTTACAATGGACCGTGATTAAGAGAAGAAAAAAAAGAAACGAAATCAAATTCTGTAACCTGAGTACTTTTGTAATTCAAGTGGGCCAGACATATCAGAAAATATTACATACTTCTGAGATTGCCCAAAGCAACAAATCTTTCGATCCCATTTTGTCTTTTGCCAGCCTCCTGTTTTATCTTCTTGTAGCTAGGGAATGGGGGACAGAACCTTAGCTGTTGTAGAATATCTCAGCTTTCTCTGGGCCTCTTCTCAGAGAGAATAATTTTCTCTTAGTAACACCATTGAAGAGGGAATCATTTGTGGTACTTAAACATCAGAATGTATCAGAACATGCTTTTGTTTCTAACTGTTTTTCTTACTGCTTCAGGTTCTATTTCTTCAAATACTCTAAATTAATTATTTTGGTATTATAAGGATCTCCTTTTACAACATTTTGCCCTGATTCTTGTTATACTTTGGAAGTACATTGAACTTAATTTAAAATGCATTAATAAACTTTCTTATAATATAGTATCATTTGAGCTTTCGGTTTTTAGTGAAGAAGATTTAAATATTCTGTGTAAAAATGCCAAAATCTATTTCTTTCCTTTATTCATCCTATCTGCAAAAACAGGCAAAATTTAGTTTGTACATTTTTAGCTTCCCATTTTTAAGGTTAAATTTGCTCTCTTCTTAAACCACTTAACACTACCTCCATTGTTTCATTTATCGTTTGTGGCTATAGCCAAAAGCTCCGAGTATTTTATTTCCTTACTTAAATGTATGAGAGGTTTTCAGTGACAATAGTTTACCTTTATTAACTATATTGTCTAAATTATTAAACTTCTACCCTTTCCTCTTCTCTGGACTAGCTACAGCTGTGCACAAAAGCAGAAATTAATTGTATTTATTTTTAAAAGGATAATATCTTTTTGCATATCTTATTATATAGAATTCTTCCTTCTGAACTTTTTATGGTTGCTTTATTCTTCTATAATTATTTAGCTTTGTTATTTTGGAAAAACTAAAGACCCTAGCAAAAATTTTCTTAACCAGAATCTTACAATGAAATTACTCAACTTGTCATATACTTTTTGCCCCTACTCTATGAGAGAAAATTTAGACCAGGCCTGTATAAAAAGAAAAATTTTATATGATAGGGGTCTAAGAGTGGTTTTTAATTTAAAAGAAAAGAAACCAAATATAGCTTTATATTGCAAGAGTTTCGAGGAGAAAGGCTCAGGGACAAAGAATCAGGGAAGGTGATGGGGGACTGGGGAGAGTACAGGCCGCTGCTGAACAGGTGGCTCATCTAGTTCCTGGGCCAGGTGGAGGATGGGGGTCCTTAGTCCTGACTAGTGGTTATAAAATTCCAGAACCTAGAATTCCACAGAAGAGCCAATGAAGGATCTTGTTCTGCTGTAAGTTGCTCCGGTCAAGTGGCCAGGAGTCATATTGCCTCCTGGGGCTACCTCTGGGACCAAGGCTTTGAGAAATATACCTGATCATGTTAGTGAAACATGTTGTCCTGGCTGTGCCTCAGGACCTCTTAAATCATTGCATGAATAGCATCAGCATTCTAGTGTTGATTTAAGCTCTCAGATGTTAGGGTCTCTCATCTGTATGCCCCAGGCATTTCATTTCAGTTGTCTAGCTTGTTTACTACTGTATTCCTACTACCAAGCTTAGTGCATCGGACAGAACAGGTGTTTAATAAATGTGTGTTACATTGTACGTGTGAATACACGAGGGACTCTGTGGACACCAAGGGGTGAGAGAGGGCAGTTCTACTGATATGTTAGGGCAATCGTAGAAAACATTAGAAATCTCCATGCTGAATATGGAGGTAAAGGGTCACCCCAGTAATAGTTTAATTTGGGCTGTTTCTTTTCCCAACACATAAATTTCTAATCCTTCCCTTCCCAGTACAGGTGGGCACAGTATCCTTTCTCACCTTCATCCCTGGACTTTTCCTGAATGACCCTCTGGCTTACACCACTTTCTTCTCCCATCCTATTAACTAAAACTTACAAAATATCATACTTGAAAGTCCTATAAACTATCAAAAATTGATCTATCACACTACCATAAAGTGAATTTAATGTTTAATGTAATTTTGCCTAGATGTAAAAAGTTCTAATAAAAAAGATTAATTTCAGTGATCAAATTTGAGGGCTCTGAGAAAAATACTTGATAAGGAAGCATATCCCTGTGCATATTTTTAAATTAGATTCATTTTGAATTTTTAAGAAAATGGACTATATTCCAATTGAGGTGCAAAAATACACCCGAAAACATAATGGCTTAAAAATATTATAACCTCTCCCAGTCAGTGGTTTGACGAATGGGCCTTCCCACCTGACTGAGCTGGATTTATAAGGTACCTCACTCACGAGGTTGGTGGGGACGTGGTCTGTCAAAGGGGAACTGAAGACAGGGGCCCCAAAACAGGTTCTTCTGATACTTTGGGCTTCTCTTAACATTAGGCTGTAGGCTTTCCCACAGAGAAAGTCCCCCAGATGAAGATTCCATGAGGCCCAGGAGGGAACTCAGTGAAAAAGTTCAGAGCACTCCACACCAAATATGCAACATGGGTGTATTGATTATTTTGAACTGAAGGGCCTTGTGAAATAGCAAATGCAGGGTGAGCTTTTCTCTGAATGCCCCCCCTTCTGCCTGAAGACAGATCCTCCACAAGCCACTGCTTGTTATAAATCCTCTTCCCAAGAGTTTTGTCAACAGTGAAGATTGACTCTTACCGCAGGAAAAGAGGCTAAAAGTAAACACTACACACAGATATTTTGTCACAGACTATACAGTCCCCCATATTTTCTTCCGATGGTACATTCATCTTTCTTAAAAGTTATTTACTTTCCCCTAAGTTGCCTGTATTTCTCCCCCTTCCTTGCCCTGTTAAGACAATATATAAACCCTCACATTCTACCATCTTCTTGGGATATTTACATTTTTGTGTGTGGTGCTGCCACGCACATACTATGTAAAATTAATAAATTTGTAGACATTCTCTCCTGTTTATCTTCCTATATCAGTTTGTTTCATAGCCCCAAGTACTAAACTTAGGAGGGTAGAAGGGAAATCCTTCCTACCCGAGCTTAGCATCAGATGTTCCCAAACATCTGATTTTTTAAAATTTCTATACAGATAAATACATCCACATTATTTATTTATGTGGTGTATATTTATATAATTTTACATAAATATGTATGCTACATTAATATACACAAGATACTAACATTAACATAAATAATGTATACAATATAAACATGTTATTTTATAGTCTTTTTAAAAAATAAATGCTGTATTGTAGAATATATTTTCATGTCAATAAAACTATAGCAGTGTTGCACAGTGGGTGTTCTTTTGACTTCTGGTAGTTCCAGAGGAAGATTGACATTTGCGGAAGAAAAATAAATAGAATTAATTTGCCTGCATATATGTTGCAAAGTTGAACTCTAAAGCTAATTATGATTTTCACAGACACCTTATTATTTTCTTAACAAAAATTAATGTTCTCAAAGTTTTTGCATATACTTAAGGACTATATCAGTCACTTGTTTTAGATTACAAATTAGAGGCCATAATTCTTAGTAAATTGTTCTCATAAATTTTCATATTAAGGTTTACAGTTATTAAGTATGCAAGTCTCATAATTTCTGTTGTATTACAATAGATTAATGGGTCAGAAGTGGTTCACTGATGGGTGAAAGAAATGATGGATAGAGAAACAACAAAATTGCAATTTAGAATAATTTAATAATTCTACGTCCATTAGCCTAGTGTGTTAATGTATTATTGTTTTACCAAACACTTGGTCAGTATCTTTACATTTGTGGGGAATGTACTTGAGGAAGAAAGTGGGAAGACTCCAAGAAACTGTTCAGAGGGTTCGTTTAAGAGACTGAGATTTTGGAGATGGTTTAGGAGACTGAGATGTTGGAGGTGGTTTAGCTTCTGGTGATGGACAGGTCTGTGAATGAAGAGAGAGGTCATTGCTATGAGGAGAATGTTAGTATCACTGAGCATAGTTACAGATACTTGGAGCAAAGAGGAATATTGGAGGCAGGTTGTGAAATAAAACTTTTTAAAATAGTCACTCCAGAATAATATTAAACAATTTTGATAGTAAGGGAAAGAAATGTTTTATTTCTAACTTTAATAGACATGCTTCTAGGCATCACCCTTAAACATGGTTCTAAGTGTTCACTTGAAATACCTTTATAAAGTATTTTTAAGAAAATATCCTTTCCTAATGTTTAAAAATTGAAAATTGGATATTGGATTATCATCTATGCTTTGACAGCATTTCAGTTATAAGATTGTATTTTTTTCTTGCTTGATCTCTTCATATTCATTAATATTTGAAATGTATTTTTTCAACACTACTTCCCATATTTCTAGCTTTATCTTTTTCTCTTTCCTCAAAACCACTATGTTGAATGTTTTGATTTTCCCTTTTTAATATGAATTATTCCCTATGCTTCCTTAGGTTTATTCTCTTGTTTTTTATGAGAAATATATTCCATATTATGTTTAGGTTTAGGGAGTAACAGAAACACTTTAAAAAATATTGTCTTATTAATTCTTTTGCAAAAGGAAAATGATACTGCATGGAGCTATATTTAAAATTTTGAAAGTTTAGTTAGTGCACATATCTACTAAAAAAGTGAGGAAGGCAACAAACGTAAAAATAGGCTAAAGGGATTCTAACAAGCTAAAACACTTCTACTCAATAAAGGAAACCATCAACAGGGCGAAGAAACCTACTCAATAAAGGAAACCATCAACAGGGCGAAGAAACCTACAGATGAGGTGAAATATTTGCAACTATTATCCAACAAGAGATTAATAACCAAAATATAAGGAACTCAAACAATTCCATAGCAAAAAAAAAAATCCAATTAAAAATGGGCAAAAGATCTGAGTAGATATTTCTCAAAAGAAGACATACAAATAACCAATAGGTATATGAAAAAATGCACAACATCAGTAATCACCAGAGAAATCACACTCAAAATTACAATGATATATCGTCTCATTCCTGTTAAAATGGCTTTTATCAAACAGGGAGGAAATAATAGATGCTGGTGAGGGTGCAGAGAAAGGGGAACCTTCCTGCACTGTTGATAGAGGCTCTGAAAAATACTAATGTTGCAGCCCATGTAGCCTCTGGCTAGGAGGAGTGAGAGTTATAAGAAATATCTGTATAGCTCAATGATGGAACACCTGGGTGGAAAGGGCATGGAGAGGGATTGAGCTCCCCTAACAAGCATGAGAGCTCGTGAGATGAGAGCAGTGGTGAATTAGCAATCTCTACACCTGTGGTGTTGGGAGGCACGAGATCAGTCTTACATCAGGCTGGAGGAGAAGGCAGTCAGGGAGCATGTGCATTCTATCACGACCCGCTTACTCTGACTCTGTCTCCTCTCCTGCCTGCAGAACACCAGCACGGAGTCTCTCTGCTGAAGATCACCAAGGTCTGCTAAAGACTAAGATCTATCTTTCTAAGAAGACTGCTTTACTCTCTAAGACTCTCTCTCTCTCTTCCTTTCTCTCTCTCTCCCTCCCTCCCTCTCTCTCCAGCTAAAGTAGACAGCCCTCAGGCCCCTAAGAGAATTTGTTTCTGAGCAAGGTAACTTAGCAGTCCACGTCCAGAACCTAAGTAAGCCGGCCGGAGACCTGGCCAGTCCTGGGCCCTGACGTACTAAAAATAGTTCTGCCATAGAATCCTGCAATGTCACTACTCCACATATATTTAAGAGAAAAGAATTTAATGTACTGAAGAGATATGTGCATTCCCATGTCTATTACAGCACTATTCATAATAGTCAACCTGAGGGCTTATAAATGGATGGATGAAGACAAGATAGACTATATACACGATAAATTATTGTTCAAAAGAAAAGACTGAAATCCTCTCATTTGCAGCAACATGGATGAACTTGGAGGTCATTATGTGAAATAAGCCGAGTACAGAGACGTAGATATCACGTCCTCACTCATACGTGGAAGCTGAAAGAGTGGATGTCATCAGTGGATGGTTACCAGAGGCCAGGAAGGGTGAGGGGGTTGAGGGATAAAAGGAGACTGATTAACGGAAAAAATATAAAGTTTGATAGAAGAAATGAGATATAGTGTTTGATAGGACAGTAGGGTGACTATAGTGTACAATAAGCTATTGTATATTTCAAAATAGCTAGAAAAGAATAATTTGAATGTTTCTATTATAAAGAAAAGACAAATATTCAAGGTGATGGATATCCCAGTTACTCTGATTTGATTTTAAAAATTATACGGATATATTAAATTATCACATCTACCCTGAAAATAAATAAATAAAATTTCACATGTACCCCACAAACATGTACAACTATTATATATCATATTTAAAAATAGTTAGTGAAAATATTTTGAAAACACAAGAGTTATCACTTTATATTGAATGGAAGAAAATCACACCCACACACCAAGAGTTTTCTTCTTATTACATCAAGCAAGTATGTAATTGACAATCTTACAGATAAATTTATTTGATTAACTGGTTCTTTGAAGTTTTGTGATTCATTGCTATTTCCTCATTAGCTTAAAAGAAGGCCTTTCCCAACATAGGAACTCAAAAAAATTATCCCTGGGTTCAGGAGAGGATTTTTGTCTTGTTTCCCAGTAATCAAAGCTGGGTAAAAATACTCCATATTTTATTTTAACAGAAATAAATTATAGTTTTAAATTTTACAATCTTATTATAGCTTATAATTATTTAATAATTTGTTTTTATTCTTCTTCATTTATTAATGGAAGTTTCAAAAGCCATATTTTCGCCATTATACAGTCCTAGCCACACCCCCATATATCTCGATGTTTAATATTTTAATAATCATTTCCTGAGTATTTTGAAATTGAGTTCTTACATTCTGCCTGGTGCCAACATTATTTAAGATGACTTTTTTTCTTAAGATTTCTAAGTGGTTGCATTTTGGTGGTTTATATAGTTTTTAAATTGTTGATTAATTACACTGTCATCAGAGTATATATTTTGGGTTCTACGTTGGGGAATTATTTGACATTTTCTTTGTAAATTGATGTAGGGTCAATGTTTGAAATCTTTTAAAAGCAATTTTTAAAATATGTTATTTATGTAACATAAGCTTTTTTCTCTGTAGAGATATTTGAACAATCTGCTGCTATTCAGATTCTATTTCTTTTGGAGGGGGATTTTTGTTTACTTGTTTTATCAAGGACTGAAAGACATGTTCTTTAATTATCTTTCTAATAGTATATCTTTCTGTTTCTCCTTTATTCTTTGCAGGTTTGTTCATATATAATTGCAATTGTAAAATAATCCACCTCATTTACTATATTTTCCTCACTTAGGTGATATATTTCCACCATAAGACCATGAAGGCTTCAGGTGAGACACTGGGCATCACTTACCTTTTCATCTCCAGCGGGACCATGTCTGGAAAACAATAGACAGGAGAAGTTTAAATAAGTGGGAGTGGTGATATTTCCTGCCCCTTGGACTTCATACTTTCAGAAGGGGCTGATGTACGAAGCGTATTTGGGAAGTGATTAATTTTCTTCTTCCATAGAGTACATGTACCAGTACTTAGAGTACAAACATCCTTCAATTTTATCTCCTGTCTAGAACTCTCCTTTTAAATAATGTACACAAAAATCTTGCATCATGAAAATAAGTATGTAGACTTAGAGTAAACTTTACTATACTATACATAAACTCACAGCAAAATTTCCTAATTTTCAAAGAGCAAAAATCTTTGGCTTCTAAGATAGAACCGTGTCCCATTTTAGGAGATGTTACACCAGGATTTGTAATTTATCCAGTCTATTTTTATCTAGACTATAAGCTGTTTTTGGAAATTGTTTAAAACTATTGATATATGCCATCCCTTTAATTATTATTCAGTATTTACTGACCATGTGCCAGAACCTGTTAAAAATTCTGTCCCCTGAGCATATTAAACAGAGAAAACATCGGTGCTCAGCTAAATATTAATTTCTTCTCTTGGACAGTTACCAAGACTTTGGGAAAAGTCATGATTTGTTTTTAGCCATGTATTAATACTGTTTAACTAAAACCCACCTAAAGTACTTATTTATGAGGGAAAACCAAGAAGTTAGGTTCCCTTTGGTAATTAATAATAAAACTTTAAAACTGGATAAATATAAAATACAATAAATATTTTGAACATGAAATCTAGCAGAAGCTTTCTCACGCATCTTTTCCAAAGTATGGGAAAGAGTGACGGTCAGTTCTGGGTGTTCTCTGCTTGGTGGGACAGTAGCCGGTGTACAGTGGCTGCACAAGATCAAAGTCGATTCTTCACACATAACGAGCAGTCTGCAGGCGTGAAGTTTGTCTTTGCGAAGTGTCTTCTTCGTGATGCTATGTTGTGGATGCTTTTCTCTTGCTCATGTGCCTTCCTTTGTATGATTTTTCTTCATGTCATCATCTAATCATGAAATGGCTAAGGCATCCGATGCATACTATCTGCTTTGCAGAAAAAGAAAAACAAGGCATCAGTTTTTTAAACTTCCTTACAGATAGGAGCACACATGCCACACAATTTTGGCCATGAGCGATAAGCTAATGCTTTTTAATAAAGTTGACTTTCTCTGGTGTAGATGCCTGTCCTGCTTACTTCCTTGCCTTTTTGTTTTTAAGATAGTGTCTCATTTTGTTGCTCTGGCTACAGGGCTGAGGCATCACACCTCACAGCAACCTCCAACTCTTAGGCTCAAGAGATTCTCTTGCCTCAGCCTCCCAAGTAGTTGGGACTACAGGCACCTGCCACAAGGTGGGGCTATTTTAGAGACAGGGTCTCCCTCTTGCTCAGGCTGGTCTCAAACTCCTGAGCTCAGGTGATCCACCCACCTTAGCCTCCCAGAGTGCTAGGATTACAGGCATGAGCTGCTGTGCCTGGCTGGAACTGAATGTTTTAAACTAGCTATGTGGCCATCATGAACAATATCTGATTTTCTTGAGAAGGAGGAGAAAGGAAGCAGTGGCACCCGCAGTTCAGTGGGTAGGGTGCCAGCCACATACACCAGAGCTGGCGGGCTTGAACTCAGCCTGGGCCTGCCTAACAACAATAACAACTGCAACCAAAAAAATAGCCGGGCGTTGTGGCGGGCGCCTGTAGTCCCAGCTACTTGGGAAGCTGAGGCAACAGAATCGCTTAAGCCCAAGAGTTGGAGGTTGCTGTGAACTGTGAGGCCATGGCACGGCACTCTACCCAGGACAATAGCTTGAGACTTTGTCTCAAAAAAATAAATAAATAAAAAGGAGGAGAAAGGAGTATTTGGTAATCATTAGCATTTTTCCATAAGAACCTTTCTCATACGAGATAGCTCACTGCCTAGCATTAGGTAAATGTTTCTGTCTGTGCCTCCTAGGAGCCCCATGGGGCTATCTTCATGAGGTATCTTCATGAGAATTCACAATCAGGTGTACATGCTATTAGAGCACAGAGCTTCTCAAATGGAAAATGGGATCCCAGCCCCCAATTACCTCTTCAAGATACCCTTAGCAAACAACCTGAACAGTTGTACATGAAAGCACCAGGGATGGGACATAGGTAACTAGAGAGATAGGAGTAGTGATTTGCTTTTAACAAATCCAGTTTGTTGCAACTGTGCTGCCCTTGTTTTTTGGAAGCCAAGGTAACCATGCTCAGTAATTAACATGTGTTAGCAGTGACTGCAAAACATATGCATGAGATATTTAGAGTTCTTAATGAAATTCTGCTGATGCCGAGTACATTTCTGATAGCTGATGAGAAAAGGAGAAGAAAACAAATCCAGCATCTAGGGCTATATAAACAAAACTGCAAGTCATCAAAAGACTTGTCAATGAGTGGATTATTGAACAAATGTAAGGATTTGTAATAAGTATTGTAGGTATATGTAATCCCAAGACAATGTTCTGTGCAACTGGAATGATGTAGTTTACGCTGCTGAACAGGATTAGACTGAGGGCATTGTCATTTATCCTTACTGTCTTTCTGATGGATTTAGGATATGTCCCTGAGTGGAGAAAAATCAAACAATCCCAAAAGAAAACACACTTGATATGTGTATCTCTCAGCTATGATTCTATTACTGCCATCTCCCCTGTTTCATCTTGATAAAGGCTCTGTCACCATCATTCTAAACATGACGGTGTTTGCAAAACATGCGATAGTATCCCTTTTTAAATACGATGCTTGTCAATCATCCTTAACTGGTTTCTCCAAAGGTATTTTGTCTTTTAGGCAGGGTTATCAACAGTCAGCTCAGCTCTTTCTTAGACAGTGCCAGGTCTTATATTACCTCATTACTCTCTCCCTAACCCCAGTTCAGCTTTGGATATTTTGCTTTCTTTGTTTGAAAGAGAAGTTTAACAACTAGAATACAGTGAGGAAAGAAACAAAATACCCCATCCAAGCATCATAGAAGAGCCTTCAGAAGTCATCTGGCTCACTTCTACTCACTCTGATCATTTATCAAACCCATGAAATCTATCAGATTTTTACACAGTTTACACAATCTTTCTCGATATGTTATGTTCATCATTCTTTGGGACAAAGCATTATATCACACGTGTCAATGTACTTATTCATTTATTACTCAAAAAAATGTTTCAACATTTATTTTGTGCCAAGGCACTGATGAATAACTCTGGAGTAATGTCACTTTTATGCCCGGAGGCAGATTCCAGAAATTTCAGCCTTTTTTACATTGATGATTATGAAGCAATAAATGGGAATGGAAATGGCAAAGTAAGAGAAGTGAGAGCCAGAATGGAGCCTTGTCTGAGGTGTTTTGTTCTGCTTGCATATTTACCTCTAGCTTCAAGTTAGGTTTGGCCCAAGAAGTTGGGGTAGGGCAAAGCTCAAAGTCTGTGCATGGGCCTGCACTACAGGGGCCTGCCACAAGGTGGAGCTATTTTGAGAGACCGAGTCTCACTTTTGCTCAGGCTGGTCTCAAACTTCTGAGGTCAGTGACCCACCCACCTCGGCCTCCCAGAGTGCTAGGGTTATAGACGTGAGCCACCCACACCCAGACTTTTCTCTCCTTTTTTTTTCATCTTTTCTTTTTTTGAGACAGTCTTGCAATATCTCCAGGGCTAGAGCACAGTGGCATTATTGTAATTATTAAATCATAATTTTTTTTAAATTCACAATGAGAAAACATCAATATGATATTAAAAGCAGCACTATACAAATGAATACGTGTTTTTCTGAGGAGAGAGAAAGCATCATTGATGAGGTCAGGGTGGCCCAAAATGCACAGAATTGATTAAAATATTACAAAAATTAGTCAAATTGTATGTCAAAATCATCACCTGCCTGTGAGAAACATAGCCGACCAACTAAACATTGCTAGAGAAACAGTCAGGAAAATCTTAACTGAATATCTTGACCAAGAACTCAAGACTGTTGCATCATGACAATGCACCAGCTCACACAGCACTGTCTGTGAGGGAGTCTATAGCCAGCAAACAACTTGCTCTATTCAAACACCCTCTCTAGTCACCTAATCTGGCCCCCAATGATAAAGAAAATATTAAAAGGGAGAAATTTTGATGACATTCAGGACATCAAGGGAATAGCATTACAATTGGCTGGGTCCATGCTATAAGCAATTTAAGAAAGTAAGGTCAGAATGGCCAATAAACTGTGAAAAATAGGCAATGTGAAATGTACCGGAGTATATAGTGAGAAAAATAAACCCCAGCAATAGTAAAACAAATACAAAAGATGGTGGGAATGTTGATTCTGCTGATCCACGAACAAGATACATTTTTCCATCTTTTTACATCCTCTGCAATTTCTTTCCTGAGTGTTTCATAATTCTCCCTATTCATTCATAAAAGAAATGGTGATCTAGTATCTTTTGTGACAACCTGGATGGAACTGAGAACCATTATTCTAAATGAAACATCACAAAAATAGAGAAACAAACACTTGTACTCAATACCAAATTGGAACTAATCGATCAATGCTTAAGTGCACGTATGTGAGTAAATTTCAATGAAAATCAAGCTTTGGGGGAAGGGGGATGGGTAAATTCATACCTATCAGCTACAGTGCAACTAACCCCTGGGTGAATGGCACACTCACAGCTGTGACTCAGTCTGTACAAAACCAGTATGTGGCAGGACTGTGTTTCCATTCGTATTCTGCAATTAAAAACAATTAAAAACATTGAAAAAGAAAATTAAAAAAAAAATGGTGGAGTCCGGAGGGTGTTATTTATTTTCAGGAAAGAATTCAGCATAAACATTAGCTTAGGTCCAGAAAGAGCACAATTAGGGAGATTGATGTGCACTTTCTGAAAGCTTCAAAGCCAAACGACATTTCTGAGATATAACCATTTTTACAGATAATCCTTACTATTATTCTAATCTAAAAAGGTGAGATTTGCAATTTTCATGGCACATGCAATCTTGCTTTAAATGTAGCAAGATGTATTTTCTTTTCTTTTCTTTTTCTTTTCTTGAGACAGAGTTTCACTATGTCACCCTCAGTAGAATGCTGTGGCGTCACAGCTCACAGCAGCCTCAAACTCTTGGGCTTAAGCAATTCTCTTGCCTCAGCCTCCCAAGTAGCTGGGGCTACTATGGGCTACTATAGCCCGCCACAATGCCTGGCTATTTTTTTTTTTTTTTTTTTGGTTGTAGTTGTCATTGTTGTTTGGCAAGACTGGGATGGTTTGAACCGGCCAGCTCCGGTGTATGTGGTGCCCCAGCCACTGAGCTACAGGCCCTAAAGCCAGCAAAATGTATTTTCAATGGAAAAATAAAGCTGTATAGAGACAGACGGTTATCACTTGAAGGCTCAAAAGGAAGTGGATCTGTGAACATGCAGAAAATTCAGTGCTTTGGGAAGAACTAAATGTTCCCAAGGATACATTGTGTGTCTACACCTCAAACTGATTCTGAGAACGCCTTGGATTCAGGGGATGCTTAATGTGAAAGAAGTAAGCGTTCGTTAGGTTTCTCGAAAAACTTGTTCTTCCGAGGTATCAAAAAAATTACCAAAACCAGTCTAAAATATTTGTCCAATGCCAGCCTAGTTTGTTTCTGGCAAATTCTGGATTCTTGAGGTGGAGTTGTAGGGCCTGTGGTGGCCCTCAAGCTACAGGGGCAAAGCCTTGGACTCGGGTACAGTGAACTGGCTCTGGGGTTTTGGGGAGTGGAGCTTCCCATATGGGAGGCTGTTCCTCCAGCCTGGGAAGTGCTGATGCCCCGTCAGTGGTTTGTCTCAGGGGTGTAGGGTCCATGGAAGTGGGTTGTGGTTGGCCAAGAGTCCCCTCCTACACCGAGGATGCGCAGATACAGTTGCCCCAGGCTTCCCAGGTGGCACCCGTGGTGTCTGAGGATCTTCTTCTGGTTCCGCTTCCATGCCAGGGAGGAGATGCTCAGCCTGCAGTCTCAGGGTGTGACACAGAGGAGCATCCGTTCTCTCCTGGCCCCAGTGGGGGTTACGCAAAGGCTGCTGCTGGAAGGCTGGGTCCTGAGCAGACCTGCTGGAGGGCCCCCACTTCCTCACTGGCTGTTTGGAATGAGTTCCCCTCTTGTGATTCTCTCACCCTCTAGCATCTGACTGCAAACAATGCACCCGAATGTTTTGCCCTCAGTGGTGATGGCACCACAGGCTGGAATTTTCCCTGCTGGAGGACACAACCTGCTCTAACAGTGCGGCTTTCCTGCAGAGAGGTCGGGCCCTCCCCCAGACTGCAGCATCTCAGACCCACAGTATTCTCCCATCCGTCCTGCCCATGTGGGTTCCCTCAAATCTTAAGTTCAACTCACAAACCTCCCTGTGTCCCCCAGATAACCACTTGAGTCCAGGGAGCGTGGATCTGGCCGGCATGTCTGGCCCACTGGTGTGTATCCGGGAGATATGCCAGCAGACAGGGGACTCCTAGATTGGGCACCCCAGGTCCAATGAGGGACCCTCAAGGGAGAGGCATGAGCCCCATTGTTTGTGGAAACCTCAGATTGGGAGACATGGCATCTGGGGAGAGGCAGTCACTCGTGCAATTCTTGGCTTAAACTGCTCTCCGGGTTGGAGTGGACGGAACAAGGTTCAGGCAGAAGAAGAGTCTGGGTGGAGGAACGCTCCTGTCCAGCTGCTCAGGTCACTGTCCTCCGAGGGGATCTTGCAAAGAATGTTCAAGCTCCGGGATCACGCAAGTTCACCCCATAGTTCTGTGGTTGCCATAGTTCTTGACTTACTGGAGTGGAAAAGCTTCCATGTAACCTGGTAGCCTTCTGATCACCACAGGAGTGGGGGAGAGAGAGGATTTCCACACTTACCCCTCCCTGGCTCCGCGCCTCAGTGGGCTTCATCCTTGCTGTTATCTTTGTTCCTTCATCCTTGGCTTTCTCTGCTGCAAGGTCCCTGGCAGGCTTCCACACTTCGTTCTCTCTCCGACCTAAACGTGAGCTGCTTTCCCTCTCCCCTGTCTTTTATCCGAAACCATTCCTTCCCTCCAGGATGGTCCAGAAAGCAGGGTCTCCAGTCAGCCAACTTGTCACCTTCATTCTGGTTTTGATTTTCATTTTTCTAATGACTAATCCAGGATAATTCAGGGGCTCTTTATTCACAGACAGATAATTTCCAGAAGTGTGGGTATAGGGCAACCATAACAGATAGTGTAATTACCTGACCAAGCTTTTATCTCCTGTTGGTTCCATGGGATGAGATGAGGCAATGGTTACTGCGATATGGAACAATTAGGTGGGGGAGGCTGAGTGCTTTGAAGAAAGCAGAGATCTTTGACTAATGAGAAACACACCAGCTCAAGGTGCCCTCCCGGGGAGAAAGCCAGATAAATCCTCTGCCCTTACTCCTACGCTCCTGAGGCAATGACTGGGATTCCATTGGCCAAACCCAACTGGAAACCAGCAGGTATGAAAGCCCTTGACGTGGTCAGTGTAAGTCAGTCTCCCAGGGTACAACACAGAATTGGGAAGGGTGAAGAGTGGATCTGGAAAGACCGTGGAGCAATCAGCATACAGACCTTTCAGTGTCATTCCAATGCCTGTAAACACGGGCATTCTCCCATCTCCTAGTAAACGAAATCTCTTTTCTTAAAAATGGAGCACACTGTATCCCTCATTGCCTTTTTCCCTGGCAGTCTCCACCTGCCCCATCGTGTTACAGAATACAAATTGCTTTTGGTTCCATATTCACCACTTAGTATTTTTCACCTTCATGTTTTGCTCAGGCCTTTCCTTCTTGATTCCTCTCCAATTGCTCCCAAGAAACAGCTGAGCCATATCCTAACATCCCTCTCTCAATCTCTTAGAAACATTTTGACATGGCTTATTACTCCCCCTCATTACTACGTGAATCTCTCACTCATTATCGTCTGCGCATTCCTCCCTAACCAGACTGGAAATAGCATTTTATACATGTTTATGGTCACAGAGCTAAGCCCAGTGCTTCTTTGTTGAAAGAACAAATGAATTAGTAATTTCTCTCTGTCTTTTCTCTCTTCCCATGCATGTACTAATAGTCAAAGGAATCACTTTCAGATTTCCAACAAATGGTGTGCATCTAAGTACCTCTCAGAGGGGCTGTAGGCAGCATTAATATTGAAGTGGTGAGGAATGGCCAATCTTGTTTCTGCTGTAATGGAAATTGATAGAAGGAAGGTTCACTGTGGATAATTAGATTGATTTTAGTTTTACCACTTTAATATCCAGACAGTGCTTGAAAGTGATTGTTGCAATTACAAAAAGACAAGCTGGTACAGAAAGACATTCTTTATTTTTCTCTCTCTCCAATCTAGATTCACTGTGGTGGTAAAAAGACTTTCTTAATTCTCCTTCCTCTCCTCATTCTCTGCCTACCTTCCTCAAAAGAGTTGTGTTTTCATTTTTAATTAACATCTGATCAGTGGAAATTGAAAATGGAAGATTGAGGCCATAATAAGGGCATGCAGAATCAATCATTGTACCAGGCAATTTTCATTTAATGTCTATAGGACATATGCCTTGAGTACAATGTGCGTGCTGAGAAGCATAAGGAAAACTTCTAGTCTGCATTCCAGAAACTTATGTTAACTCGTGTCAGTAAAAAGATTAGTGGATGTTAGAAGGGAGACACTTTTTCATAAATCCTGCTTTCTGCTAAATTTATTCTAAACTTGTTCTTATTCCTACTTGTTGTTCCCTTTGCCCTTGGAAGCAGGTGGTGTACCAAGTATCCTATAGACACCGTTAATTCAGAGAGTTAATTGTACATATCTCAGAAAGGTCTCAGAATATAGGAGGAAATTTGCCAGGCATCTGTGATATTTAGAATGGGCAGAGCCTCTTATTCACTGTAATGATCTTTCAGTCAAATAAAATACTAAGGAAATAAATGTTAATATCAATACCACAGTAAATTATTTTTTATGACGATGGTGTTCTAGGTGCTATTAAAATTTTAGTTAGATACAGAAAACTTTTATTTACCTGTCTTCTCTCTTCACCCTGGTGCAAGGCAATAAAAATGTGGTTCATAAAGGAACTCACCCCTCATTTATAGTGGGGCACAAAACAAATAGGGGAAGAACAACACGAAGCTCACTTAGAAAATAATAAAAGACTTCTGTGGATAGAAATGAGAATAAGAAATCACAATAAGATATTGTCTTATCCCTAAAGACTGAAGACTTTTCATTGTTCCTGGCATAATGCTTTGCACATTTTTAGTTGAACCAAATTTAAATAGACCATTATCCTAAGTGAAGTATCTAAATAATGGAAAAATAAACATCACATGTACTTGCTATTAAATTGGAATAGCCTATGAGCTCACATGTGTACAGGAGGAAGTGAAACTTAGCGGGAATGAAGCAGGAAGAAGGCAACAGGAAGGGCCGGGCACAAACCTACCTACTGGGCGCCATAACACTCTCTGGGAGAAGGGCACATTATGACCGTGATACAGGCCTAATCAATAGACGTAACCCCAAACACTTGTACCCCTGTAAGCCGAACTGCAATCACAAATTAGCCAGGTGCTGTGGCAGGCACCTGTAGTCCCAGCTACCTGGGAGGCTGAGGCAAGAGAATCGCCTAAGCCCAAGAGCTAGAGGTTGCTGTGAGCTGTGACACCACAGCACTCTACCAAGGGCAATAGAGTGAGACTCTGTCTCTACAAAAAAAAAATTTTTTTTGAAATAAAACAAAATTCCAAGCACATATTACTGTGTTTTAAAAATTGTTCATGATGAAGTCTCAGGAAGGAGTATATTAATTTAGGGATTAAATTATATGCTGATATGTGTTCAGATATATTTCCTACATCATCATGCAACACATCATTCAAGTTAATTCTGTTTAAGTTTTAGTGAATTGCAAGAATAAGACACATATATGTATGTATATACACTATTTTGTCCACACCAAGACTGCACAGAGGATCTTTTAACTTGACTGGTTTACAGTGTAAGGAACTCGATGCACCACAGTGCATTTTCCTTGTTGATATCCTATGGAAGTTTTTCATATGTTTAGTTATAGTTAGTTAAAAGTGAAAGCAGAGAATGTCAAGCTTAGAAATAACATCAGCTTTTAAAGAAATAAATTGTGATTATTGGGAGTACGGACACTGAAGTTAAATAGTGCAACTGGTTTCCACCTAGGCTCTGCTGATTACTATCAATAGCCAAGTGAACTTGAGACATGACACTTAGCTCCCTAAGCCTTGACTTTCTCTTCTAAATATGGGAATAGTAAAATTGTCTTAATTTAGGTTTTGTAAGTATCAAATGAGATCAGGTATGTAAGGTTCTTTGAATGCCCCCAACATATAGATAGTAAGTACTCAATTGATAGCTATTATTATTAATAATAAAAGATGGAAAATTAACTTGTAAAGGGACAATAATTTAAATGGATTTTTGAAAGCTTTCTTCTAATGAAAAGTAAGGATGTAGCCTAATATGAAGGCTGACTATTTCAACATGACTAAAGACCTGGAAAAGCAAAAATGTCTAAAAAGAGAATTTATCAACATAGATAATGAGAAAAAGAAAGAGCCATGTAACAGTGCTCATCTAGAAACAAAAGAGGAGGGGCCTACCATGAAAAAGACTGATTCCCTCTCTCTTTGGCCAACTCATATCCAGAAATTCCCTCACAAGAAAACTCCAAATATATGACCAGATATCTGGGTACTCCACAGCCTAGTCAAATTGTTGCATAAAATTAACTATTTAGCCCACCTCACAAACAATAACAGAAATCACATCTTACCGTCAGATTTGATAAATTTCTTATTAGAAATTTCTTAAGCTTTGTTAAGAGGATATCAGTTTGATTGGTGGGCTATTACATCCCCTGCGCTGAGCATACTTATGACTTATGTTGGGTGCCCAAATATTGAGAAATGACCAAATAAAAGAGTAAATAAATTCATCAGCTCAGGTCTTCGGCTGCTATAACAGTGCTGAGATCATGAACATCAAGCTGTTTATAAACCATATCATTCAATAATTAAATAATGTGTTATCATTGTGCATACACTTGTAAATGTTGTGCAAGAAACTATTATTAAGTATTTTATACATGTATATTAACTCATACAAGTCTCACACGAAAATCCTAGGGGTGGGTATTATTATCATCACTATTTTACAATATTCCATTAGACCAAATGGACCTAACAGACATTTATGGAACACTAGACCCAACAACTATAGGATATACATTTTGTCACAAGAACATGGATCATTCTCTAAGATAGACCATATGGTAGGAAACAAAACAAGTGTTCACAAATTTTTAAAAATTGAGGTCTTATCAAGTATCTAGTCAGACCACAATGGAAGACTGTTAGAAATCAATAGGAAGAGCAGCTTTAGAAACAATGTAAACATGTGGAAATCAAACAACATGCTCCCGAATGATGATAGAGTTAATGTACAAATTAAAATTTTTTGAGACAGGGTGTGGTGGCGCCCATCTGTAACGCTACGACTTTGGGAGACCAAGGTGAGTTGATCACCTGAGCTCAGGAGTTCAAAACCAGTCTGAGAAAAAAAAGAGACCATTATCCCATTTCTAAAAAATAGCCTGGCATTGCGGCGAGCACCTGTAGTCACAGTTACTTGGGTGGCTGAAGCAAGAAGATAGCTTGAGCCCAAGAATTTGAGGTTGCTGTGAGCTATTACACCACAGAACTTTACCGAGGGCAACAAAGTGAGACTCCATCTAAAAAAAAAAAAAGATGAAATGAATAAAAATCAAAACAAAACATACTAAAACTTGTGGTTACTTGAAAAACTGTGATAAGAGGGAAATTCATCACATTAAATGCTTACATCAAAAAAGAGAAGCATCAGAAATTAACAACCTAATGTTATACCTCAAGAAATTAAAAAGCAAGAAAAAGTCAAACTTAAATTTAGTAGAAGGAAAGAAATAAGAAAGATCAGAGTAGAACTTAAACCGACACCAAAAAGCAAAACAAAGGAACAACAAAATGAAAATTAGGTTTTGTTTGTTTGTTTGTTTTGTTTTTGGCAGGGACTGGGTTTTAACCACCACCTCTGACATATGGGGCCAGCGCCTTACTCCTTTGAGCCACAGGTGCCGCCCAGTGAAAATTAGTTTTTAAAAAAGATAAACTAAATTGGTAAACCACTACCTGGAATAACTAAGAAAAGAGAGAAGACATGAAGAGATTCAGATATGAAAAAGGAGACATTACACCTCTTACCACAAAATGTAAAAGATCTTCAGAGACCATATGAACAACTATTTCTTCACAACTATAAAGCCTGTAGGAGATGAATAAATTCCTGGAAACATACAACCTCCTGAGATTGAACCAGGAAGAAATAGAATGTCTGAACTAAGATGAATAAGAAGATTAAATTGGTAATAAAAAATTTCCCAATGAAAGAAAGCCCAGAACCAAAGGAACTAATAGCAATCTTCCTGAAACTGTTCTACAATGTTAAGGAGGAGGAAATTCTCCTCATCTCATTCTATGAGGCCAGTATCACCCAGATACCAAAACCCAGCAAAGACACAACAAAGAAAGAAAGAGAACATAGATCCAGTAAAATACTAGCAAATCAAATCCAACAGCACATTAAAGTGGTAATATACCATGATTAAGTAGGTTTTTATATACCAAGGATGCAAGATGATTCAACATATGAAAAAATAAATAAATGCGATATATCACATAAACAGAATGAAGAACAAAAGCTATATGATCATCTTAATTTATGGAGAAAAAAATTTGATAAAATTCAGCATCCTTCCATGACAAAAATCCTTGAAAAACTAAGCTAAAGGAGCATACCTCAAAATAATAAAAGCTGTACACAGCAAACCCACAGTCAACATCATACTTAACAAGGAAATTTTTAACACTTTCTCCCTAAGAACTGGAATAAGATAGGATGCTCATTTTCACTACTTGTATTGAATGTAATACTAGAAGTCCCAGCCAGAGCAATCAGGCAAACGCAAAAAAAAAAAAAAAAAAAAAAAAAAGGAGGAAATCAAGTCATCTATGTTTGCCTATAATATGATCTTGTATCCACAATATTATCTTATATTTACAATATGATCTTATATCTATAAAATTATAATGAGTCTACAAAAAAACCCTCTTAAATTTGATAAATGAATTCATTAACATTTCAGGATGCAAAAGCAACATATAGAAGCCAGTAGCATTTTTATACACCGAAAACAATCTAACAGATAGCCATATCAAGAAGGCAATCCCATTTATAATAGCTTCAAAAAGAGTCTAGGAAAATATTTAATCAAAAGGTGAAAGATCTCTACATGGAAAACAACTAAACACTGATGAAACGAATCATAGATGACATAAACAAAAGGGAAAACATCCTATGCTCATGAATCAGAAGAATTAATATTGTTAAAATGACCTCACTGCTCAAAGCAATTTGCAGGTTCAGTGCAATGCCTATCAAAATAACAAGATTATTTTTCACAGAATTAGAAAACAAATCCTATAGTTTATATGGAACCAGAAAGGAGCCAGAATAGTCAAAGCAAACTAGAGTAAAAAGAACAAACTAGGTGGCATCAGATTGCCTCCTACTTTAAATTGTACTGACTTTAAATCATACTACAAGACTATAGCAACCCAAGCAGCATGATATGGTATAACAACAGACACATAGACCAATGAACTAGAACAGAGAACCCAGAACCATATACGTACATCCAACTTATCTTTGACAAAGTCAGTGAGAACATATATCAGAGAAAGGACACCCTATTCAATAAATTGTGCTGAAGAAATTTGATTTCTGTATGCAGAAAAATAACTGGACCTTTATCTCTCACCATAAATTAAAGACTTCAAAGTAAGACCAGAAACTATAAAAATACTAGAAGAAAACCTCAGGAAAATCTAAAGAACTAATAACCATAATTTATAAGGAACTCAACAACAACAACAACAAAATCAAATAACTCCATTAAAAAGTGGGCTATATATATAAATAGACACTTTTCAAAAGAAGACAAATAGCCTTAACAAGCATATGAAAAAATGTTCACTATCACTAATTAGAGAAATGCAAATTAAAAGCACAATGAGATCTTACAGCAATCAGAATGACTATTATTAAAAAGATAAGTAGAGAAAATGGAACTCTTTACATTGTTGGCATGAATGCAAATTAGTGCTACCTCCATGGAAAACAGTATGGATATTTCTTAAAGAACTAAAAATAGAACTACCACAAAACAAATCAATACATTAATAAGATAAACATAAGGGTAAAAACTACCTAACAGGTACAATAAACACTCCTTGGGTGATGGGCACACTATATTCACAATTGCAAAAATATAGAATCATCTTGAAGTGTTTATCAACAGAGGACTGGAGAAAGAAAATGTGGTAAATATATACTATGGAATAACAGTCATCAATAAAAAAGAATGAATTATGCATTTTGCTGCAACCTATGTGGCACAGGAAGACATTATGTTAAGTGAAACAACACAAAAAGCTAAATATTGCATGTTCTCACTTATTAGTGGGAGCTAAATTATGTGTACACGTGGAAGCGGAGTGTGGAATGATGGAGATTGGAGAATCGAAGGGGTGAAGAGAGGGGAATTGGGTGAATAATGGGCTGTCGCTTGATTGGCACAATGTGAGTTGCTTCAATGATTATGCTTTGAAGGCCCTGGCTTCACCACAATGGAACATATCAATATAGCATTTGTGCTCCATGAATATACGGTATACAAATAAAAAATAAACATAAAAGAAATCTATATTCAAGTATTGTTACCTATTGCTGTTTAAATTTGGAGGTGGTCTTCTTAAATTTAAGAATGATAAGAATATCAAAAATTAAAGAAAATTGTGTATCTCAATGAATAAGAATGAGATTGTTTAATTTTATTTACTGAACTATAGTTTTGAAGCAAGAGTATCATGGAAATAAATTATGTATATTAAGTACAATGTGTTTTCGGAGGTTGCTGTTACTGTCTGAAATCTTCCCCGCTGAGCTCATATGCTGAACCCTAATCACCAACGCAATAATATTAGGCAGTGGGACCTTTGGGAGGTGAATTGGTCACTTATCAATGAGATTCGTGCCCCTATACAGAGGCCCTTCTGAGTTGCCTTTTCTCTCTCACTACTTAAGGACACAGCAGGAAGCTGCCATCTATGAATTATAAAGCAGGTTTTCAACAGGCATGGAATATGCTGGCACCTTGACATTGGACTTCTGAGTCCCCATAACTGTGAGAAATAAGTTTCTATGTTTTATAGAATACCTAGTTTTTGGTATTTTGTTATAGAATCCTGAAGATTAAGAAAAGTGCATTATCTGCTTTCTGTTAGAAAGCTATTTGTGAAAATTTCTCCCAATTCACACATACCACTTTTGGTTATCATTATCCCCAGAGTATTCAAAAGGACCACTTACGCTATAAAAGAATAAAAAATACTTCCATTAGGTCTTTCCTAGCTTATTAATGGGGCAAAAACTAGGGATGTTTAAACTTACATTGCATTTTTGGTATTTTTTTTAAAAAAAGGAGTGAAAAGGGGAACATGCTATTTATACATGTTCTTATACTCTGAATTGTGTTACCCCAAAATACATGTGGAAGCGCTAATCACCAAAGTGACTATGGAGACATGACCTTTAAGGAAGTAATTAAAATTAAATGAGGCTATAGGTCTGCCCCTAATCCAATAGACTGGCGTTCTCTCTCTCTCTCTCGCTCTCTCTCTGAGCAAAGGTCATGTGAGGAGATAAGGACATAGAGAGAAGGTGGCTGTCTGCAAGCCAGGAAGCGAGACCTCACCAAAAAGCAACTCTTCTAACCTCTTGTGGATTTGTAGGCTCTAGAACTGTGGATTATTACTATTGTTGCTATTGTTATTATTATTATTGAAATTAATAATAATAATTGAGCATCTTGCAGGCCGTAGGATGAAGATGGCAGTGGAATCATGCATTACCCAAGAGGAAATTAAGAAGGACCGTGAGAAGACTTGCCTGCTGCCACTCGGGGGCTTCACCACCAATCACTGCCGGATGGACTAGTTCCCCCCCAGGAACGTACCATCAAGCAAGCTTTAGATCTACACTTGGATGGATGCAACCTTGAAAGAACTGGCTGGTTTAGTAAAAGAAGTCTACCTAGAAGCTAGAAAGAAGAGCACACACTTCAATTTTGTGATTATTTTTACAGATCTTAAAAGTCCTGGCTACTGAGGTAAGGAGATTGTCAGCACTCAGTCTGGCAGAAAAGGGACTGATGATTCCATGACCCTGCAGTTGCAGAAGTCCCAAACAGGAGATGATTTGGACATAGTGATTACCCCTCCAAGCCCTGGCACCACCTCCTTCAGGGCTCATGAGACTTTATTAAATTCTATTTACTAATCGTTGAATTCATTTTTTTGATCACTTACATAAATTAAACTTACCTGCTCTTTTTCCTCTTCTGATTATTGTTATTAAGCCTTTAGATACTAAACAAATTATAGTGTATCTATTTAGGAATTAGTTTTGGATGTGCTATGATATGAATGTTGATGGAAATTTCCTGTTTTTCAAGGCCAAGGCCTTCTGTAAAGTCTGAAGAAAAGTGCTCTTAGCTTTATGTGTAAAACTGTATTGTTAAATACAGATTTCTGTGTAACCAGAAGACAAAAGAAAGTATTTTCTATAATTTTCCTTTGTTTCAGCCACCCAGTCTATGATCATTTGTTATGGCATAGACCAAGCAGACTAATATATATTTTAAAACAACTCTTATTCCACAATTCTATGTATCTTTATATTGGTAAAATTAAAAATAGTATTTCTAAGGGAAAGTATGTAGATTTTAGTATGCTACAAGGGTTAATAAGCTTTGTTAGTTGTTCATAGAATTGCTTCATTGCAATTGTACATCTGTCTAATACTGAATTAAATGTTCATTATAATAATTGCCATCATGTTATGTTGGTGTTAAGTTTTGTCTAGAGCCAGCACCAGCACATGACTAAAATGTAGTGGATGTCTTCCTAATTGTACATGATTACAATTATAATGACTTTAATTTGACACAACATTATCTTCTCATGAATTCATCTCATACTATGTATATTATCTTCTCTACTAGAGTTTTGGTAGTAAATCCCAATGCATTGCAGGGACCAATTTGCTTTCTACAGTTTTGTCTTTGTCTTTTTGAAGGTGAATAAAGTGGCAGTCCTCCTAGTAATGTTCGGGAGGCAAATGCCAACCATTCTTAAGTAGATTTTCATCATGCTTTCTCCTGAATGAGAATACAATTGCTGCCCTTTTAAAGAATGGCATTAAAATCAATGGTTGGTAGTAGGCACAGATGTGATAATCAATTAATAATTTTCATTTACCTTTAGAATTATACTGTAAGCATCAGACCTTGCAAATCAAATCCCTTTTTCTGAATCCCAAAGCCTGCTGAGATTTCCCCATTTCTAAGTAGTGTAGGAAGCATTGCATAGAAAACTCTGGAAAGAGAAAGTCACAGATTGGTATTCCAGTCTGTTTCTTTGAATTTCCCTTTGCATGCTGTAGGTGCTTCTGGATCCTGCAAGTGCTTATGTCAAAACACACTGAAATAGCATTCAAATTCCCCGATGAAGTGCGTGATATTACAGGTATTTTAGGGCATAAAATGAAAGCGTGTAAGACTGCAAAGTTCTGCCTCACTCCCAAAATGTCAATGATCTGTGGTGTTTCTTTTGGGGCATCCCAATAACATGTCAGGAGCTGAACATGATAGTGCACCTGCTGTCCTTGGATGATCCCTCATTATCTCCAAGGGTTTCTCTAACAATTTTCTTCTCTCTTCAGACTCAGCTCATGTCTCATCTTCATGGCCTGGTGGTTGAATTCCTGGAATTATAGAGATCATAGATACATGTTTTAAGGAACGTATTACAAAGTCATTCTGTGGGAACACAGAGGAAGGCAGTGGGTGAGGTTCACTTTAAACCCTTTACCACAGAAAATACATGAACAAAATACAGTTGCATAGGTTTAGGCTGGCGTGTGCACACGCACACACACACACATACAGTTCTAAAAGGTGACAATTCTTAAGTATTGGTTCTGGACTGCTTATAGAGAGAACTCCGGATCCTGAAAATAGGGCTGAAAGCTTTGTTCTAACCTCCTTATTTCTTGTACACAGCCCAAACTCAGTCTGCCCATTTCAGAATCCCCTTTTGGCACTGGTTTACTCCAACAACAAGAGCATGAACATGGATTTTGCTTGTGCTATCCAACTTCCAGCCTTTTATCAATGGTAGAAACAATAGGTAATGCAAACACAATGCAAAATATAAGACGTTGGGGGGCATCCTCTGGCTCAAAAGAAAGCAAATAACGAAAAAGGGGGGGAGGGTAGCTACAATCTGAAATCTGTAATAACATGTTAAACTTCCAATCCATTCTGTCCAACTCTTAAGAAAAGGGAAAATGTTTAATAAATGCTTTATAACAGGGATAAAGGACATTTTTATGGTAAATATGGTCTGGATAGACCATAGGCTATCTGGCTGTCTGGATCATAATGCTATCCATTGCAACTACTCACTCTTCCATTATGGTGCAAAAGCAGCATCAAATGTAAATGAATAAGGGTGTCTATGTTTCAATAAAACTTTATTTATGGACATTGAAATTTGGTATTAATCTTCTAACTTTTAATCAAACATTAAAAGGCATAATGGGGGGAGGGGAAAGATGGTCAACTGGAGCCAGCCTCCAACAGAAGCTCCCATCCAGAGGGAAGGATAATGTCCAGAAAGTACCCAATTAAGCTGAAGACTGGGAGCCAAGCTGAGAGAGAAGAGTGATAACTGCAGGTCAACTCTGGTGACGCAAGCTGTGAGTCCAAGAAAGCACACTTCAGGTACAAAATTCATACCAAAGGAAAAGGATCTGTCCCCTCCCCCAAGAAAGTTGTGCTTTTTTTTTTTTTTTTAATTTTTCTCTTCCTTTGCTCCTGTAGTTTTTCTTCCTGTAGGTTTTCTACAGGTGAGCTGTGAACTGAGGACCTCTTATCTCACCCCACAGGTGAGAGCTGTAGGAAGTGGGGCCTACTTCCCCAAAAGGACACTGTTATGACCCTGAAACTCTCTTGCCAGGCAGAAAAATTGAACTAACATTTTCCCTGCCATTCTGAACTTCCTGTCTCCTTGCCTGATGAATCAGAAAGCCTAACCCCTGCAGAGACTGCAGGAGGAGGCTCACGAGCAGCACCTACACCCTGCTGGACCAAGTGCCCAGACCTCACCTGGTGAGAGCCTCACTTCCAGCCCTGCCAGAGCCACATCCCGTGCCCTGCCCCCTGTGCTTTGCCCTGCAAGAGCCTCCACACCATGTCCCCACCACCAGAGTTGTGAGTTGAGCACTGTCTTTGCCAAAGTAACTGGGAGCCAGCCACTGCAAGAACCATGTGCAGCGTCCCCCACCCTGCTGCTGGATCCGTGTGCCCTGTGCTCCCGGAGCTGCTCCGACAGCCAGAACTCCCTGGCTTTGGCAGTTTCCTGGGAGCTGTGCAGGGTCACTTCCCACAAAGATCCAGCAACAATAGAACGATCCCTCCAGGGTCTAATCTTAGAGAGACACCTCCCCAATTCTGAGGACTGCCAGAGGAAACCAGAACTCACTCTATAGGAATACTGGTTCTGCAGAGTGGCAGGGACAAAGTCGTGGTGGCTGAGGGAGAAAAACATTTGCTGACTTGTTACCCTCAGGATTAGACTGAGTCCAAGTGGAACACTCGCTTGTGGCTATTGAGTACCCGAGGCAGGCAGGCCTCAGCTTCCCCAGGCAGCTGATGGAAGAGGGTAGTGGCTGGGCCATGGGGGCATTGACCTTCCTTTGACTCTGACAGGCACAAAGCACCGGCACATCTGCTTATTGGAGGGAGCAAGACCTCAGCCCAATGGAGTCACCAGTGACTGGACGTGAAAGAGGAGCAAGGTGGAGAAAGATACACAGCCCCCTGGTCCAACTCTGCTACTGGGTGGGCCTTTTTGACTCCATAGAGCACCTGAGTGAGCCAAATTTGAGCAGCCAGTAGACGTCTGTCCTTAGATGCTGGAGACGTTTCGAACTCTTCCACTGGAGAGTTTGTACTGACTGGGTCAATTGGTTTGGAACTTCTAACCTGGGCCAATCACCCAAGGACCGTCTCAGGTGGTACCCTGGTTGTGTGGTAATGGGAAGGGTTGGTTTTTCCTCTTCTAGTTGTTGTCCATGGGGGGTGAAGTGTTTTAGTTGCTTGTATTTCTCCACAGCTAAGACTTCACCAGAGTCACTGATCCACTAGGATGGGACAATAACCAGCTGAATACAAGACAGAGCCACCTAACCCCACCACACCAAGCAGGTTTCCTCAGCCTCAGATAGAAATATTGTATGGGTCCTTTGCAAAGCTATAGGGGATAAACCTGCAGTCATCAGTCCCAGATCCTTGACAAAAGGCTGGTTAACCACAATTCCAGGAACTCCCAATCCAATTTAACCTTACCTGTCCATCTAGCCAATTGTGAAAAACTTCCATTGAAGTGGAATCAGTGGAAAAAACCCTGGCAACATGAATAATCAGAGTAGATCAACTTCCCCAGGGAACGATATGGCAGACACAGCACAAGATCTCATTTATAAACAAATGGCTGAGATGTCAGAAATTGAGTTCAGAATTTGGTTAGTAAATAAGATCAACAGAATGGAAGTAAAGATGGAATTAGAAATTCAAGAAGTAATTCAAAAGATGTCTCAAGAATTCAATGAATTCAAGGAAAAAATCACCAAAGATTTTTGACACATTAAGGCAAGAACTTGCAGCCCTCTGAGAAATACAGTAGAATCCCTTAGTAATAGAATGGAGCAGGCAGAAGAAAGGATTTCTGAAATTGAAGATAAAGCTTTTGAACACTCCCAAATGCTCAAAGAGGAAAAAAAGTGGAGACAAAAATGGATCATTCTCTCTGAGTGCTCTAGGATAATTCAAAGAGATCTAATATTCACCTTATAGGAATACCTGAGCACGATGATGTTGCTGTGAAGGATACAGATGCTTTACTTCATGAAATAATCAAAAAGAATTTTCCAGACATGCCAAGATATTCTGAAATTCAGATAGCAGAAAGTATCAGAACACTGGCACAACTCAACCCAAATAAAAATTCTCATAGACACATTATAATTAGCTTCACCAAAGTTAATATGAAGGAGAAAATTCTTAAAACAGCCAGATGTAAGAAAACCATAACCTACAAGGGGAAGAACATTAGAATGACTGCAGATCTCTCTGCTGAAACCTTTCAAGCTAGAAGAGAGTGGTCATCAACCTTTAACCTTAAACAAAATAACTTTCAACCCAGGATCCTGTATCCAGCCAAACTGAGTTTCATCTAAGATGGAGAAATTAAATAGTTTAATGATGTGCACATGTTGAAATTTGCCATAACTAAACCAGCTCTCCAGGATATTCTCAGACTTATCCTCCATAATGAACAGCACAATCCTCCACCACCAAAGTAAACTCACTCAGAAATTTTTGACCAAATTCCAACTTCCATAGTGGTGAAATGATTAAAAATATCCACTGGACTTTTGAAAAACTCAATACCCAAAATACTATCTGGTTTATTGATACTCTCAATTAATGTGAATGGCTTAAATTCCCCTCTAAAGATTCACAGATTGCATGACTGGATACAAAAACTCAGGCCAGACATCTGCTGCATTCAAGAATCTCACCTTACCTTAAAAGATAAATATAAACTCATGGTGAAGAGATGGTCATCTATAATTCAAGCAAATGGAAATCAGAAAAAAGCAGGTTTTGCAATTTTATTTGCAGATACAATATGTTTAAACCAACAAAAGTAAGGAAAGATAAGGATGGTCCTTCATATTTATTAAGGGCAACATTCAACATAATGAGATTTCAATTATTAACATTTATGCACCCAACCAGAATGCGCCTCAATTTATAAGACAGACTCTAGACATGAGCAATTTTATTTCCTCCAGCAACATAATTTTTGGAGATTTTAACACTCCTAAGGCAGTGTTGGATAGATCCTCCAAAAGGAAACTAAGCAAAAAAATTTTAGACCTAAACTTAACCATTCAACATTTGCATTTAACAGACATCTATAGACCATTTCATCCTAACAAAACTGAATACACATTCTTCTCATCAGCCCATGGATCATCCTCCAAAATTGATCACATCTTAGGTCACGAGTCTAACTTCAGCAAATTTAAAAAAATAGAAATGATTCCTTGTATTTTCTCGGACCAACATGGAATAAAATGTGAACTCAGTAAGAATAGGAATCTACATACACATACAAAAACATGGAAACTAAACAACCTCATGCTGAATGATAGCTGGGTCATAGATGATATCAAGAAGGAAATTACCAAATTTTTGGAACAAAACGATAATGAAGACACAAAGTATCAGAACCACTGGGATACCACAAATGCAGTCCTAAGAGGGAAATTTATAGCATTGCAAGCCTTCTTCAAAAGAATGGAAAGAGAGGAAGTCAACAACTTAATGGGACATCTCAAGCAACTGGAAAAGGAAGAACATTCCAACCCCTAACCCAGCAGAAGAAAAGAAATAACTAAAATTAGAGCAGAACTAAATGAAATTAAAAGCAAAAGAATCATACAACAGATCAACCAATCAAAAAGCTTGTTTTTTGAAAAGGTCAATAAATTAGATAACTTTGGTTAACTTAACCAGAAGTAGAAGAGTAAAATCCCTAATTTCATCAATCAGAAATGATAAAGGCCAAATAACAACAGACTTCTCAGAAATTCAACAAATCCTTAATGAATATTATATAAAACTCTATTCTAAGAAGTACAAAAATCTGAAGGATATAGGTCAATACTTGGAAACATGCCACCCTCCTACACTTTGCCAGAAAGAAGTGAAAATGTTGAACAAACCTGTAACAAGTTCTGAAATAGCATCAGTTATAAGAAATCTCCCTGCCTCAAAAGTCTGGGATCAGATGGCTTCACATCAGAATTGTACTAAACCTTTAAAGAGGAACTAGTACCTATATTATTCAACCTTTTCCAAAACATAGAAAAAGAAGGAATACTTCCCAACACATTCTATGAAGCAAATATCCACCTGATACCCAAACAAGGAAAAGACCCAACAAGAAAAGAAAATTATAGACCAATATCTCTAATGAATATTGATGCAAAAATATTCAATAAGATCTTAGCAAACAGAATCCAACAACACATCAAGCCAATTATACGTCATGACCAAATTATACGTCATCCCAGGGTCCCAAGAACGGTTCAATATATGTGAATCCAGAAATAGAATCTATCACATAAACAAATTAAAAAACAAAGACCATATGATTCTCTCAATTGATGCAGAAGAAGCTTTGATAATATTCAGCATCTTTTCTTGATCAGAACGCTTAAGAAAATAGGTATGGAAGGAACATTTCTTAAACTGATAGAGGCCATCTACAGCAAACCCATAGCCAATATTGTATTGAATAGAGTAAAATTTCAATCATTTCCCCTCAGATCAGGAGCCAGGCAAGGATGCCCTTTGTCTCCACCACTTTTTAACATTGTAATGGAAGTCTTAGCCACAGCAATCAGGCAAGAGAAGGCAATCAAGGGGATCCAAATAGGACCAGAGGAGATCAAACTGTCACTCTTTGCAGAAGATATGATTATATATATCTGGAAAACTTCAGGCAGTCAACAACAAAACTCCTAGAATTGATCAAGAAATATACCAACATCTTAGGATACAAAATTAACACTCACAAATCTGTAGCCTTTATATATACCAACAATATAGTCAAGGGGAAAAAACAATCAAGGACTTTATTCCCTTTACAATAGTGCCAAAGAAGATGAAATACATGGGAGTTTATCTAACTAAGGATGTGAAAGGGAACATAAACAGAACTATGAAATTCTGAGGGAAGAAATAGCTGAAGATGTTAACAAATGGAAAAATATACCATGGTCATGAATGGGAAGAATCAACATTGTTAATATGTCTATACTACAGCAATCTACAGATTTAATGCAATCCCTATTAAAGCACCTCTGTCATACTTTAAAGACATGGAAAAATTAGTACTTCGTTTTATATGGAAACAGAAAAATACTTGAATAGCCAAGACATTACTCAGAAATAAAACCAAATTTGGAGGAATCACGCTTCCAGACTTCAGGCTATGCTATAAATCGGTAGTGGTCAAAACAGCATGGTACTAGCACCAAAATAGAGAGGTAGATGTATGGAACAGAATTGAAGACCAAGAGGTGAACCCAGACACTTATTGTCATTTGATTTTTGATAAGCCTATCAAAAATATAAATTGGAGGAAAGATTCCCTATTCCACAAATGGTGCTGGGTGAATTGGCTAGCTACCTACAGAAGACTGAAACTGGACCCATACCTTTCTCCTTTAACAAAAATTGACTCTCACTGGCTAAAGGACTTAAACTAAAGACATTAAAGTATACAAATTCTTAGAGTGAGAGCAGGGGAAACACTTGAAAAAATTGTCCTGGGAGAAAATTTTCTGAGGAGGACATCCCAGGCAATTGAAGCAACATCAAAAATACATTACTGGGATCTGATCAAATTAAAAACTTTCTGCACTGCCAAGAACACACTAAGTAAAGCAAATAGACAACCCTCAGAATGGGAGAGGATATTTGCAGGTTATATTTCCAACAAAGGTCTAATAACCAGAATCCACAGGGATTACTAAGAAAAAAACAAGTGATCCCATTTCATCGTGGGCAAGAGACTTGAAAAGAAGCTTCTCTGAAGAAGATAGGATCATGGTCTACAGACACATGAAAAAATGGTCATCATCTTTAATCATCAGAGAAATGTAAACCAAAACCACTCTGAGATACCATCTAACTCCAGTAAGAGTAGCCCACATCACAAAATCCCCAAACTACAGATGTTGGTGTGGATGTGGAGAAAAGGGAACACTTCTGCATTGCTGGTGGGAATGCAAGCTACTACATTGCTTTTGGAAGGAAGTTTGGAGAACTCTCAGGGATCTAAATATAGACCTGCCATTTGATCCTGCAATTCCTCTTCTAGGTGTATATCCAAAGGATGAAAAATCATTTGGCAATAAATATATTTGCACCAGATTGTTCATTGCAGCTCAATTCATCATTGCCAAGTCATGGAAGAAGCCCAAGTGTCCATCCACCCATGAATGGATTAATAAATTGTGGTATATGTATGGTATATGTATTGTAATGAAAGTATACCAAGAAATACTATGCAGCATTAGAAAAAGATGGAGACTTTACCTCTTTTATGTTTACATGGATGGAGCTGGAACATATTCTTCTTAGTAAAGTATCTCACTAATGGAAAAAAAATCTAATGTACTCAGTACTACTGTGAAACCAATTTATAATTACTCACACTTGCATGTGAAAAATGAAACACAGCTATAGCCTAGGATGAAGGAGGAAAGAGGAGGGAGAGGGGAAGGGAGGGGGGTGGGTTGATAGAGGGAGGGTTAGTAGGGAGACCACACCTATGGACCATATTGCAGGTACAAGTAGGATCTATCAGGTGTAGAACACGAATGTCTTAATCCTGTAATTGGGTAAATGAGGTGAAGGCTATGTTGATTAGTAGGATGTAAGCACTCCAATTTGTACAAATAATCAACACTTTGAATCCCACAATGGCATCAATGTATTCACGATCTATGTACAAATGACTTAATAAAAAAAAAACATTAAAAGGCATAAAAAGCATTTTTTGCTCACAGTCTGCAAAATACTTAGGTGGTGTATAGAATTTGGCTTAGGGCCATAGTTTGCTGATTTTTTCTTTATGGTAATATTATTCAATGGAGACATAGAATGGCTTCCAGTTATCCACTCCTCTTAGCTATGGAGACCTGAAAAAAGTGGTGGAAGTCCCCAGATGCCATGGCTATCTTTGGTCTGTAATTGTTGAAACTAGAAAGTGGTGTCCTCTCTGAGCAGACAAGATAGAAAAATGCACCAATGCTGCAACAACTAAATAGAAAAAGGAGTCTCCACTAGACTAATAAGAAAAGAAAAATACCTCTGGGCTAATCCAGCATACCTCTTCCTTCTGTGGTTGTCCTTCATGTCAGGATTGTAATGTTTGACAAGCAAAGGGGAGGCGGAATTTCAGCCCTCGTTTTCCCTGTGCTACCATACTCAGGAGCTCTGTCCCAAATGTTCAAATGGATTTGTTCAATTTATTTTACTTACCTATTTTTTGTTTTTAGAGACTGAGTCTCACTTTGTTGCCCTTGGTAGAGTGCCGTGGCATCACAGCTCACAGCAACCTCCAGCTCTTGGGCTTAGGCAATTCTCTTGCCTCAGCCTCCTGAGTAGCTGGGACTACAGGTGCCTGCCACAACACCTGGCTATTTGTTGTTGCAGTTTTGCCGGGGCTGGGTTAGAACCCACCACTGTTGGAGCCGGCACCCTACTTGATGAGCCACAGGCGTTGCCTGATTTGTTCGGTTTATTAAGAAAAAGAAAACTTTTAATTTTATTGCTTGGAGTGAAAGTATCTACCTGCCTAGTTTGGGTTTGGGGACTGCAAAGACAAGTGAAGGGGTCAACTGATCCACGAACTTCGAAGGCTTCACTTGGTCTCAAGTTCCATCCAGATTCTTGCAAAAGGTATTATTATTATTATGATGATGATGATGATTTGTATGGTTGAGTAGGTGTACGTATACCACATTTTATTAATTCACTCATGAATTGGTGAGCACTTGGGTTGATACCACATCCTTGAGATTGTGAATAGGCTGTATTAAATATTCAAATGCAGTTGTCTTTTTGGTAAAATGACTTTTTTTTCTGCTTTGGGTAAATACCTAGCAGTGGAATTGCTGGGTTGAATGGGAGTCTACTTTTAGTTCTTTGAGAAATCTCCTTAGTGTTCTCCATAGAGTACAGTGTATTTCTTTTTTCTTTCTTTTTCTTTTTTTTTTTTTTTTGAGAAAGAGCCTCAAGCTGTCACCCTGGATAGAGTGCTGTGGCATCACAGCTCACAGCAACCTTCAGTTCCTGGGCTCAAGCAAGTCTCCTGCCTCTGCCTCCCAAGTAGCTGGGACTACAGGAGCCCACCACAACGCCCGGCCATTTTTTGGTTGCAGCCGTCATTGTTGTTTGGCGGGTCTGGGCTGGATTTGAACCCGCCAGCTCAGGTGAGCCACAGGTGCCGAGCCGAGTACAGTGTATTTCAAATGAGCCACAGTTCACTCTGAGTCTCCACTGATGTGGAGTTTCTGGGTTTCCAGGATGGGCAGACTACCTTCTGCAGAAGGTTCTTTCCTTGCTACTCTGTTGAGCTTTATGAGTATCCATTAGCAGTCACTTGCTTTTCCTTTCCATCTGTTTAGAATCTCCTAATGGTTGGCAGCTTCCCATATTTTAATCCCCATCGATTTAAGAAAGAGAAACTATTAAAAATTCATCTTCTTATTTTAGAGAGAGTGGAGAGGAATGAAGATAAATCTGTGGGATGGGTTTGTCATCATGTAAAGTAAAATAAGAATTTTAAAAGGTTTCCAGAATGATTACGATGAAGGTAGAACGGACCACTTTGAGGAACACTGTTGAGTGGATGTGCATCTGGTCTATCTTTCTGTGCCCCTTCCCGCCTACAGATCATTCATTAGCTGAGTGAGAATGAAGACTGTTCAAAATAATTTGCATGGATTATTTTATTTAAACTTCACAAGTGAAGCAGGTAACATGGACGGTTTTCCACATTTACGGATGAGCAAATTAAATCCTGGCAATATGCTTGCAGTCTCTATGCTATATTACAATCAATACTCTATGCTGTATCCTCACACTATACAATGATGTTATCTCGTTGGTTTGTTGTGTCAAATGGGAACTAAAGGCAAAAATATCTGCTGCGTCGTGCTCAATAAATGTCATTTCTTCTCCTCCTCCTTCTGTCTAGTACTAAGACAGAAGTATATAGCCTTACATGTTGCCCTGTTTTCACTTGTATTTTCTGTCATCTGAGTACTCGGCTAAGCCCTACATTTGTTTCAAATCCATCCTCTTCATAAAGGCTGTTCTAAATATTCTGATTTTTCTTTTCTTTTCTTTCCCACCACAACCATATTTTCTAAGAGAAATAGAATCATAGATGTGGTTGGCAGTGTTTACTGGTACTTTTTAAAAATGTGTCTAAGTTTTAACACACTCTTTGCGAGAAAAATCATATTAAACTTTTGTGCTCTTCTAAGAACACACAGTAGAGAACCGGAGAGAAATTGAGCACTCAAAACTTTTTAAATAAAACATTTAACTATAAAGTCTACAAGACTACCACCTTTAGTTTTTTGGGTGATCTAGAGATGGGAGTACCTAATGTGGCATCATTTTTCCACATATTGTAAGTATATGTGCATAAAATATATATTTTATATAAAAATATATGTACATATATAATTATATGTAAATATTATATATACATTTAGTACCTATACTCATATATATATACACACATGTATTTTATATGTACATATTTGTAATGCTAATATTCTAAGGGGAGATAAATAGTGAGCACATTTATTATTGTTTTGAACAGAGCTCAGTCCAGTACTAATTCAGTAGTAAACACTGAGAACTGTTAGTGAACGACTATAATAGAGAGAGATTTCATCATTCAGTATGTGCCTACCTAAAAGTAGAAAAGTTATTTTTAGTACTCACAATTGAATTAAACATCACAGCTACCACTCAATGTTTTCCAGTCTCCGTTCTCGACTTTCCTCTTCCATTAATACATTCCAAATCCTAAATTTTGCAGTATCAAAGAGAGAGGTTATACTTGCTACTTTTGTACCATTTGCCCTTTTATTTTATTTTTTTTAATTTTTATTAAATCATAATTGTGTACATTGGTGCAATCATGGGGCATAATGATATTCTACATTTAGTAATTTTCACTTGTACCCTTGTAAGATGCACCGTAAGTGTGATCCCACCAATCACCCTCCCTCCTTCTATATTTCAGTGATCATCTACCTAATTCTGTGTTCCACAGAGCCCTGCGATAGAGCCTTGCCTCTGCGTCGTCCTTCCCAACCCATCTCCCAACCGTTTCCAGAGAGAACATCACAAAACTGGAGGAAATTCCGCCACGCCCTTCCTGCCTGGCCCGCTGCCCACCTCCCTGGCCTCAGCCCACCTCACGCACCCAAGTCGGGTGCACATCAAGGCTCGCCAGGTCCTCATCAAGGGGGGACCTTTGAAGAGGAGGAAGCAGCCCTGATGGAAATGCTTAAAAATTAACAGAGCAAAGTTAATCCAGTTGAGCAAGAGAAAACTGGTATTTCAACACAGGGAGAAATGTATCCAAAGGCAGGTGGAACCACAGGTCAGATGGTGCCGGTACTGAGCACCCCACAGGGAGCAGTTAAGATGAAAAATACAGATTAAAAAAAAAGAATGCCACGGTAGTTGAATGTAGTTTGTAGAATATATAAGAAGTGAGAGTTTGAGTAGGGGGTGAGCCGTTTCCGCCACCCCTCTACTGTTGAGCTTTGTCTTAACATTTAGAGCTTTTTTGTGCTTTTCGATAAACTCGGAATGCCTTAATGTAGTGCGTGTCTTCTTTCATTTCATCCTGGTTAACTCATCTGCTTGGAAGAGAGGTTGCGATTGAGAGGCTCTGGCTGGGATACTCCCTGGTGCGTCTCGAAGGCAGCTTTTCGGAAGGCTGGTGGTAACCAAGGCTTTTGTCTGTACTTTTCCTATGAGAGGTGGTTGTGTAACAGGGAGTGGTCCCAGCAGCAGCTTGTCCCAGCCCGCCCTTTTCTGTTCAAGTGTTTGTTGTTTGATGATGGTGTGTGTTTCAATTCTTTTTGCCTGACCAACCACATACGCACAGTTTAAAGTTCCAGCAGGCCTTCACTCACCCCCCTGCCGCCCTCTGACCTCCAGCCTCGCATTTTCTCTTCCTTTCTCCCTTGCTGCTCTTCTCCACGCCTGTCCCTTATCTTCTCTTTCTCTGGGTCCATCTGGTGAACGCTTCCTCATCCTCCCCCCTCTTTCTAACACCTTGTCTCTGTGCCTAGGGGTGCACATCTCTCCAGGGCGGTTCCATCGGCATCTTCACATCTGCCTTCTCACTGGATTTGGAGCTCCTTGAGGGTCCTGACTTGTACACAATTAAGGTTCAATAATTGCATTGTGATCAAAAGGCTCCTAAGCCTTTGAAATAACACTCAATCTTCTTGATTTGGCATTTAAGACTCATTCCATTCCAGACCCATCGCGTGGCTAGCTGTTCCGCTCCAAGCACATTTTACTTAAGTCAGCAGCAGGCTTCATCCTCTGTAAGCATGTCCTGGACACGTCTCTTGCCATGGCGGGACTGTCTGCTGCCCAGCTTCCACCCCCTTCTCTTGCCTGAAAGTCTGTACCTTATCTGTTCCTTGAAGCACAGACAAATGTCACTTTTTCATTTTCCTATTCTAGAACCTGGAGTGACCATTGGCCTTTGTCTTGTTTTTTTTGTTTTTTTCTTTTTGACACAGAGTCTCACTCTGTTGCCCTGGGTACAGTCTGTGGTGTCATAGCTCACAGCAACCTCAAACTCCTGGGTTTGAATAATCCTCTCACCTCAGTCTCCTGAGTAGCTGGGACTATAGCCCCCCACCACAACACCTAGTTAGTTTTAGTAGAGACAGGATCTTGCTCTTGCTCAGGCTGGTCTCAGACTCCTGAGCTGAAGCAATCTACCTGCCCCAGCCTCCCAGAGTGCTAGGATTACAGGTGTCAGCCACCATGCCCAATCGACCACAGGTCTTTAATCACTTTTTATGGGCCTTAGTTCTTTGGGCCTTATAATAGAGTGACATAGTTAAATTAATTACTTGCTCTTCAGAGTCCCTTCTGACCATGGACAAGGTCTCCATCAGTTGTACTTACTATGTGTATCATGGGTTCTTCCAGATCTTTCCCCATGGTGGTCAATACTGGTCTTTCAGTTTATCCCTCCCCATATTCTCTATCTTTTCTATTAAGGCTTCAGAACAGCATTATAAGGTCTCCCCATTGCCCTCTGTTCCCCAACAGTGTGGCCCTTCTAAGTGCCCTGGTTCTTGCCCCCACTCTCC
>CAUYRH010100504.1:0-14482 GCA_963574655.1 Perodicticus potto
CCAGCTACTTGGGAGGCAGAGGCAGCAGACTCGCTTGAGCCCAGGAATTTGAGGTTGCTGTGAGCTGTGATGCCACAGCACTCTACCCAGGGTGACAGCTTGAGGCTCTGTCTCAAAAAAAAAAAAAATTTCTTCTGTAAAGGGCGGCGCCTGTGACTCATCAAGTAGGGTGCCGGCCCCATATACCGAAGGTGGCAGGTTCAAACCCAGCCTTGGCAGAACTGCAAAACAGAAAAATAGCCAGGCGTTGTGGTGGGCGTCTGTAGTCCCATCTACTCGGGAGGCTGAGGCAAGAGAATTGCCTAAACCCAGGAGCTGGAGGTTGCTGTGAGCTGTGTGACACCATGGCACTGTACAAAGGGTGATAAAGTGAGACTCTGTCTCTAGGAAAAAAAAAAAATTTCTTCTGTAAAAAGAACGGGACAGAAAACACTCCATTTCCTGTGTGTATTTCCAGCGTACTTTTATTATATAATAAAAATCACAATGTAGTCATTTACACAGACTGGGTACGTATGACTCCAGAATTCTCTAAAAAGAAAATGTACTATTAAGTATTCTAAATACTCTGCATTTCATTTTGTTTAATAAATGCTTAACAAAGATTAGTTCAGAACAGACCATTATAATTAACAAAGTTTTCATTAGGCTCTTTTCAAAGGCATATTGCTTTAAAAGACTACGTCTTTGATCTTTTTCTACACTAATAGATGGGCTATTGAAAGATATAAGTGTGAGATGTGAGTAAGTACCTTTCTAATCATACATAGCTATTTCCAAGACAACAGAATTTCAAATCAGCCATCTCCTTTTATAAGATGAAAAATGAAAAATGCTTTAGTGGCAAACAGCCTAGCAGTAAAGCTCAAATCTGTCCGGCCAGAAGCTAAATGCAAACGGCAGTAAAAGAGGGCCTCAAGCAATTTCACATTTATAAACGACCTACTTATGACAAGCTGCATTAATTTCAATTAAAATAACAAACAAGTGATAGTATTATCTACCACTATACATAAAAATGTTTTAAAGAGGGGAAAAGATGAAGTTAAATTTGGCAAATTCTGCAACACTAACATGCTAAGACTTGGTCCTTCTACAATCAAGGATTAAGTCTTTACTTACTGACTAATATCTATAAGAAACAGAAATCTGATAGTTTTAATGCTCTGTGCTCTTCTACCCCAGACTGCAAACCTGCTATGTGTCTTCTCGGACCATCTGTTCTGTGTTGGTAGTGGTTAAGCATTCTCAGTGCTTTTGCTACATGTGCTCATGTTTTTGATCATGCCACTGTAATTTAAAACTATACTTATATAGAGGTTTTTAAAATATTTTGAGATATTTTATAATGGTAATGTATAACTATATAAAATTTGTTGGGGCAGCGCCTGTGGCTCAGCGAGTAGGGTGCTGGCCCCATATGCCAAAGGTGGAGAGTTCAGACCTGTCCCTGGCCAAAAAGTGTGCAAAAAAAAAAAAAAAGAAAAAATTTGCATGAACATCTGAAATAACTAAGTTATTTATGTCTCTAACTTTGTATCTGTATAAGCCAGAATGTTTGCCTTAAGAAAAACACAGGAGAACCTCTATAAATTGACCACCCAAGGGACTGTAACAAAAGGGTCAACATATAGAAGTGGTCAACATAAGGAGCTAGGTGTTGGTACATGTAATGCATGTCTGGTCTATGAAAATTAGGTCAACTTAAGGAAGTAGTCAGTGAAGGGAGGTGGTCAACTATGGAAGTTTTACTGTAATTAACTGAGCAAAAATATCACCACCATTAAGAGTTATCTAGTTAGCCTTGAGTATAATCAGGGAAATGAGTGGCTTTTAAGAAAACAATACCCACAAAAATACAGTCATCAAAAGGAAAAAAAGTAACTTTGATTTTATTAATCTATTATTTTATCTTAAGCGTCACCTTTCATTTTAAAGACTTTGATAGAATTTATCTTTCAGCCATGTGCTAAGTTTTTTCTTCTCTTGCCAACATACATAAAAAAGGAAACACAATTACAACTGCAAATAATGATTATTCTTTTTATAACTCAAGTTCTGAAATGTCTATAGTGTTAAGCAAAGTCTCTTCTTGCTTGATACTTAATAAACTGAAAAATAAAGGATCCCTTCGATTTAATTTCTCCCCCTTCTCACAAGCTCAATCACTGGGCATGATAGCCTATAATACAAGCTAACATTAATATAATCGTTTACATATCTACAGAATATTTTCACAAATATTAACTAATTTGATCTTCCCATGACTGAATAGTCATTCTATGCAAATGGACACAAAAATAATTAAAATCCAATATTACACATGTACTTTACTTTTAAACTAGCAGCTTTTTACTTTTTTGGTCTCAGAACCACTTTTCACTTTTTTTTTTTTTTTTTTTAAGAGACAGAGTTTCTCACTTTATTACTCTCGGTAGAGTGCTGTGGCGTCACACAGCTCATAGCAACCTCTAACTCCTGGGCCTAGGCAATTCTCTTGCCTCAGCCTCCCGAGTAGCTGGGACTACAGGTGCCTGCCACAACGCCCAGCTATTTTTTTTATTGTTGTTGCAGTTTGGCCGGGGCTGAGTTTGAACCAGCCACCCTCGGTATATGAGGCCAGCGCCCTACCCACTGAGCCACAGGCGCTGCCCCCACTTTTCACTTTTAAAAATGATTGCAGGCCAGGGACAGTGGTTCACTTCTGTAATCCTAGCATTCTGGGAGGGCAAGGCTGGTGGATTGCTTGAGTTCAGGAGTTCATGTTCAGCCTGAGTCAGAGCAAGACCCTTTCTCTAAAAATAGCCAGGCATTATGCCTATAGTCCCTACTACTCAGGATGCTGAGGTAAGAGAATCACATGAGCCCAAGAGTCTGAGGTTGCTGTGAGCTATGACACCATAGCACTCTACCGAGGGTGACAAAGTGAGATTCTATCTCAAAAAATAAAATAAAGGGCGGCACCTGTGGCTCAAAGGAGTAGGGCACCAGCCCCATATGCCGGAAGTGGAGGGTTCAAAACCAGACGCGGCCAAAAACTGCAAAAAAAAAAAAAAAAAAAATAACAATAATAAAATAAAATAAAAAAGACTGCAGAGTCTCCACGCAAAGAACTTTTATGTGGATTAATATTTATATTTACTATATTAAAAATGTAAATGGAGATTTTTTAAAACTATTTATTAATTCACCCAAAAGTAACTCATAGGTTAACATAAAAAGCCTTTTCTATTATAAATATCTTTTCCAAAACAGAAAAAATGTTAGTGGGGAGTGTCATTCTTTTACATCTTTGTAAAATCTCTTTAGTGTTTGGCTTAATAGCCAACACAGCTGGATTCTTAAACCTGTTTCTACATTCACTATGTTATGATACATCATTTTCCTTAAAATGTAAGAAGAAAATCTGACTTTCCACAAATTAGCAATGAGAAAAAGGAAGAGTATTTTTTTTTATTTTTACATGTACATGTATTAATTAGGTTTCCACTTTTTGCCTTCACAGAATTTAGAGTATTTTTTTAAGATTAGACTTTATTCCAGAAACTTTTTTTGTCAAACACAACAGAAAATTTCAATGAAAACATATACTTTGAGAAAATATACTGTTTTAAGAAAATATTTGTTTATAATACTACAAGTTTTTATTAAACTTATGCCTATATAAATGTGACTGAAGATGAAGCTCAGATATTTCAGAAACAAACTATAACCTATTCACACAAAATATATCACATATACACTTGATTTTCACAGTCCAGGGCATCTTTACATTGGATGACCAAATAGGCCAATGTACATTATTTTCATCTGTAGTTTGAGGGATATATAAATTATGCAAGTGTAGTAAAACCTAGGGATATAAACACTGAAAATTAAAGAATAGAAGGTTTTTCCAGTTCTCCAGAGGAGGAGACTTGGGTAATTACCTAACTCAGGTTTAGTTAGGTGCAGGTTAAGAAGGAGGCAAGCTGTGATTCCAAGTCCCTCCATACGGAAAACAGCAGCAATCCAGGACTCTTAAAAACAGCAAGATAAGGAAGCACATATCTCTGAAGAGAGACCCACACAGTGTTAGTTTCTGGAATTCGAACCTGGGGTCTCCAAGACCTTTTTCTTAATAATCAAATATTAAAGTGGTACGAATTTTTTACTACATGGCTTGAGTCAGGGCTATAAACCTGCCCATCACAAATAGTGTTTATTGTACACATTAGGAGGGTTTTTGCTCCTCCCCATGTCCCCCCTACCTGTTTGATTTCCAATAACTTTTATGTCCCTCTGTGTGCTTGTGTGCCCACAGGTTAGTTCCAACTTACTAGTCCATGTAGTATTTGTTCTTCTATTCTTGAGATCCTTTACTCAGGATAATGGTCTCTAATTCCTCTCGAATTGCTCCAAATGACATTAATCCATCCTTTTCCATGGCTGAGTAGTACTCTATCATATACATATACCACAGTTTGTTAATCCACTCATGAAGTGATGAGCACTTGGGTTAATTCCCCATTTTGCAACTGTGAATTATGCTGTAACAAATATTCAAGTACAGGTACCTTTTTGATAAAATGACTTATTTTCCTTTGGGTAGATACCCAATAGTAGGACTGCTGGATCAAATGTAAGGTCTACTTTTAGTTCTTTAAGGAATCTCCATCCTATTTTCCATAGCGGTTGTACATGGATCACTACAAAAATTTTAAGACAGACTGTATTATGGTCCATCATTTCACTTCTAAGAAACACAACTGAAAGAGTCCTTGCTGATTCATCCATGCAAGTTTCAACTTGCTCTGCTTATCAGTGTTGCTGGGGTGATTCATTTGTTTCCATCCACACAGATTTTACATTTCTTAATTTCTGTGTATCTCAAAACTTTCATAATGACCCATGTACTAATTTATAGTCCCACAACAGTATATAAATGTTTTCTTTCTCTTGGCAGCTGTGGCCAGCATCTATTGCTTTGGGACTTTTTTATAAAAGCCATTCTAATAGGAATAAGGTGATATCTCATTGAGGTTATAATTTACATTTCCTGGATAATTAGTGATGTTAAGCAGTTTTCATATGTTTTTTGGCCATTTACCTACTTTTGAAAAATTTCCATACATGTTTTCCACCCACTTTTTTAGTGGGGTTGTTTGTTTTCTTCTCGAGGATTTGGTTTTTCAATAGCCTTTTCATATAATTATCAGTCATTTCTTTTTGATGCTATTGAAATTCAGTAATAGTTTTGTTTTTGTTTTTGTTTGGGACAAGAGTCTCACTCTATTGCCCTGGGTAGAGTGCTGGGTCATCACCGCTGCTCAGAGCAACCTCAAACTCTTGGGCTCAAGTAATCCTCTTGCCTCAGCTTCCCAAATATCTGGCACTACAGGCACCTGCCACAATGCCTGGTTAGTTTTTTTTTTTTTTCTATTTTTAGCAAGGGGTCTTGCTCTTGCTCAGGCTGGTCTAGTAAGAGTATTTCTTTTCTTTTTTTTTTTTTTTTTGAGACAGACCCTCAAGCTGTCACCCTGAATAGAGTGCTGTAGCATCACAGCTCACAGCAATCTCCAATTCCTGGGCTCAAGCGAGTCTCTTGCCTCCGCCTCCCAAGTAGCTAAGACTACAGGTTCCCGCCACAACACCCGGCCATTTTTTGGTTGCAGCCGTCATTGTTTGGTGGGCCCAGGCTGAATTCGAACCCACCAGCTCAGGTGTACGTGGCTGGCGCCTTAGCCCGTTGAGCCACAGGCACCGAGCCATAGTAAGAGTATTTCCTAAAGGCTAGTTGCAATGTGGAATTATCAATAAAGTTTTCTTAATCTGTTCTGGATTAAAACCTACTGCTATCTGGTCATTTTCATTACATATGCATGACTTAACATATGTAATGAATTGGTCATTTCGAAAACGATGGCTGAGTTATAGATTATCTTCCAAATGTTGGCGTATTACTCAATACCAAAAAAAAAAAAAAAACCCACATTGATTAGTATCACTTCCAATTTCATCAGAAAAGTCTTTAAATATTAAAAAAACTGTTAAACTCATGTTTTCTATAATTCAAATGTTATCACTGACAACAAATACAATCAGTTGTTTTCTTTGAAGTGATAGGCTCACTTCAATTCATTTTTGAGAAATATCTGCCCAATACTCCAGTCTGAACAAACATGTTTATAGGCCAGTCATTCTTTCAAATAAAAATGGTGTTCCACGAAATAGGAACTTGTTCAGCTTGCAACTTAAAAAATTATGAGTATGTTTTCCTGAGATATAAGGTTTGACAATTAAGTTCATTTACTCATTCTAGAAAAAGTACTGCATACCTCACTGCAGAATATCACTATAGTTACCTTCAAAGTGTCCCTCCCTTCCCCAGCTTGGAAAGTTATGCACCAATGCCAGCACCTAGTCCACCCTGCAAAGCAATTTCAGAACTCTTTTTCTGGAATGGCCATCAAAGCTATCTTCTTATTACCTCTGATGTCCTGAAAAGTCATCAAATGTCTTCCTTTCAGTATATCCTTTATCTCTGAGTAAAGAAAAAAGTCATTGAGGGCCAGATGGGATGAATAGGGAGGGTGTTTCTAATACAGTTATTTCTTTACTGGCTAAAAACTTCCTCACAAACAGTGTCATGAGAGCTGGTACACTGTCGTGACATAACAGCCATGAATTGTTAATGAAAAAGTTTAGGTTGTTTTAGGAAGCCTTTGTGGCACTTCCAAATAGTAAACTTGACACAGTCTAGTTGGTACAAATTCATAATGAACAATCCCTCTGATAGCAAAAAAAGGTTAGCAACATTATTTTTGCCTCTGGATTTCTACAAATGGAATTATTGTGCTCATAGAAAATAGGCTGACTCCCATTGTGCACTTTCAAGCTTTGTTTCAGCGTTGGGTTGGTAAACCCATGTTTCATCACCAGTGATAACACAGCACAAAACATTGTCTTGCCTCTCCAAAAGGTCTTGGAAAACTTTGATTCTCCTTCACTTTTGTTCATCAGTGAGCTCCTTTGGGATCATTTTGCATGTATCTTTTTCAGTTCAAGATTTTCAGTTAAGATTTTCCTGTTTCTCTATCAATGTTTTCTTGGTTTGCTACATTTCTCACTGTCAGCCAATTATTTTAACAAATAATTTGACTAATTTTTGCAATGTTTTCATCAGTTCTGCCTACCTGACCTCTCTTCATCAGTGATGCTTTCTCACCCCTCAGAAAAACATTTAATTGCCAGGAAGGGTGGCTCATACCTATAATCCCAGCACTCTGGGAGGCCAAGGCAGATGGATTGCTAGGAACTCACAAATTGTGGAGACCAGCTTAAGCTCTCAGAGTGAGACCCCATCTCTACTAAAAATTATAAAAACTAGCCAGCCGTTGTGGCACACGCCTGCAGTCCCAGCTACTCAGGAGGCTGAGGCAAGAGGATCTCTTGAGCCCAAGAGTTTGAGGTTACTGTGAGCTATGATCCCACAGCACTCTACCAAAGGCAAACAAAAAAAGAAAAAAAGAAAAAGTCTCACAGTCTCTCTCTCTCTCTCAAAAGAAACATATGAAATACATACAAATTGAAGAAACGAAAGAAAAAAAAAGCCAGGCGCGGTGTGGCTCACACCTGTAATCCTAGCACTCTAGGAGGCTGGGTTGGGTGGATTGCTTGAGCTCACAGGTTTGAGATCAGCTTGAGCAAGACCCCACCTCTACTAATAATAATAATAAAAAAAAAAACCTGAGGCAAGAGGATTGCTTGAGCCCAGGAGTTGGAGGTATGATGTCGCCATGGCACTCTACCCAGGACGACAGCTTGAGACTCTGTCTCAAAAAAAAAAAAAGGCTCGGCACCTGTGGCTCAGCAGGCTAAGGCACCAGCCACGTACACCTGAGCTGGCGGGTTCAAATCCAGCCCGGGCCCGCCAAACAACAATGACGGCGGCAACCAAAAAAAAAAAATGGCCAGGCGTTGTGGCGGGCACCTGTAGTCCCAGCTACTTGGGAGGCAGAGGCAAGAGACTCGCTTGAGCCCTTGAGCAATTGGAGATTGCTGTGAGCTGTGATGCCACGGCACTCTATCCAGGGTGACAGCTTGAGGCTCTGTCTCAAAAAAAAAAGCTACTAACTGTAGATTTGTTTTCAAACACATGCTTGGTCTATTCAACATTCAGTATAAGCTCACCTTAGTCAGTAATACATTCAATACTGTACTGAATACAAATACTTAAGTTAAATAAAATGAGATACTACAAGATTCTGAATAGTTACATGTATATGCTATTTACAAAGGTGGAAATTAATCTAATCCATTTGCAAAGATTTTAAACACTGAGTGGAAATACTTAAGTTAAACTTCAAATATGGAAACACTGAACATTCCACTTTCTCTGAAGACTCAAGTTAACTGGGATTTTACTGTACATCATCCTTTTAAAACTAGTCTTAGTAAAAATGAATAGTGATACTGTCTCCATTGGTCTTCTCCATAATTTCTTATCCTCCACTACTATGTAAACCAAGTCTTAATTAAGAACTAAGACCCAATACTAAAACTAAACCATTTTCCATGGTACTTTACCAGCCAGGGAAAGGAGACAGTTATGTAGTCAAAGATAATGTGAAGTTCATTTTTCTTTCTAGCCTTCACTAGGAAAATAAGTCACATTAAGAATGTATCATTTAGACCAGGCAGGGTAACTTGTGCCTATAATCCTAGCACTTTGAGGAGGGAGGATCACTTGAGGCCAGGAATCTGAGACCAGCCTGAGCTACAGCAAGACCTCCATCTCTACAAAAAATAGAAAAATTAGCCAGGTGTGGTGGCACACACCTGTAGTCCCAGATACCAGGGAGGCTGAGGTAAGAGGATAAGATTGCTTGAGCCCAAGGGTTTGAGGCTGCAGTGAGCTATAATGATACCACTGCATCCTAGCCTGTGCAACTGAGACCTTGTCTCCAAAACAAACAAAAAACATTTTAAAAATTTTCCTGAATAACTACTGAAATATTTCATGAAGCTTGATTTTTAAAATAAGGATTATGTTACTATAAAAAGTTATAAATTACCAGTTTTCTTCTTTTCCCATTATTACATTATTCCTCAATTTTACAACTGTTAAAAGTAGCTATTTATTGTTCTTTATTTATAGCTTCACAAAGAATGATGAATGAAGTTCCTTCTCAACTTTAGTTAAATTCACTGTTTCATTTACTCACCTATTTGTATGGTCTAACCTTGGTCCTAATCACTATTCAGAATTACAGCATCCAAAATCTCAAATTCTGAAAGTCCCCTCTGACCTCAACCTCCTATCTTTCTACCCTCTCTCACTCTTATTTCTTCTAAACCTCCTCTTCCTTCATTCTTATTACAATTACTAGTCTAGCAGCTTCCTCCTTTTGGTATTAGCTTTCTTCCTTCTTTAATGCTCACACACTATTAATTTCAACTCTTCTCTCAAGAATCTCTAGTATATTTTTTCTCCCATCCCACATCTACTTATTCAGAATCTCCAAGTCTAAATAAATCTTACAGATATTTTGGTTTCTGAGCAGCTAAGCATTACTAGGTTACTCAACCACGTGGATTGGCTCCAATAAAAATGGGTAGTTTCTGTAGCTCAAATAAGCCATCAACCCTGCATGACCTACTTGTCATCTTTAACTGACTCCTTTTGTGATTCCTCCCAGCAGCCTTGCAAAATTTTTCTACTTTCCTCACAACTGATTCCTCCACTATTATTCACATCTTCATGCCTCTTTTCATACTATTCTTTGTATAAAATATCTTTCCTTCCACTCCCCCACTGTTTATGACTATTGTTCACTCAGATTCCTCCTAGTAAACTTTTATGTTCAACTCAAATGTTACCTCCTCCAAGAAGCCTTTCCTCCTTGTAAATCATCCCTAACTTCCTTGTGCCAAAACATTATCAAGAACATAATTCCACATCATAGCACAGACACCATGTTGGAATTTGCTTAAATGCTCCTCTCCTTTACTAGTGGACCAAGAAACATATCTCCACCATGTAGCAGAGAGACTATTATATAGCAAATTCTCAGAAACTATGCAGTGTATGAGCTGATCTTTGTTGAACTATTCCTTCATCACTCACTGAGAACCATATTTACATCCTTATAAGAGGGGTCTCTGCTTTGAGTTCCACTCTGGCCCTCCTCAGGCCATATACTTCTACTGGGAGAGTGGTCTATGCAAACAAGGGAATGAGCCATCTAGATGACACTCCAGATACCTGAAACTCCAAAATTTCTTGCCCAAACACCTCTAACCCTATTTCAGGGCCTGTACAGGCCTGTTCCCCAGGCCTGTTCTTAGGCTGAACTATGCTACAGATGAGCACATCTTTGGGCAAGAAATAGTTGTTTGGGGAAGGAAGTACAAGAACTTGGGACTGGGGCACGCAATTCGGAGTGTTCATAGGCAAACATGTAAGACCTCTTTGTCATGCCAGAAAGAGCTAGGAATGGGGGAAGGAGGTTAGGCTCCACTACCTTCTTTTTTGTGAAACTGTAACTATTTTCTGTTTTGTTGACCACTAAATCCCCAGTGCAGGTTGCTGTCATTATTTATCCATGAGTTCTAAATTTGAAACTTTCAAGTCATAGTGAAGCTATCTTTTTCAAGATAAAAGACTAGAACATATTTAATGCTTTGTTAGCTTAGTTTACAACCTTAAAATATTTAGGCCTACTGTGATATATTAATGCTTTCCCTGGGTCCCCCAACTGTTAGGGTGTTAGGGGAAGATCTCTCTCTCTCTCTCTTTCTCTCTCTCTCTCTCAAAGCTGATGAGGTATTATCAACCTAATTTTATTAATTATTAAATAAGTAAAATAGGGTTAAGGGAGCATAAGAATAAAATCAGGAATAAAGAGAACATTTAAAATTATTTTCTAATTTCAATAACTCATAACATATGACATTAAATGACTAATCAAGGATTTAAATTTATAACTATTTATAACTATCAAGTCTATGCTTTTTGTCTCTATACCACACTGGCTCTAAAAACAGCTAGTTTATACCATGTTGGGGGGGATTCACAAAAAGAAAAACATTTTTTTTTTGAGACAGAGCCTCAAGCTGTCACCCTGGATAGAGTGCCATGGCATCACAGCTCACAGCAACCTCAAATTCCTGGGCTGAAGCGAGTCTCCTGCCTCCGCCTCCCCAAGTAGCTGGGACTACAGGCGCCCGCCACAATGTCCGGCCATTTTTTGGTTGCAGCCGTCATTGTTGTTTGGCGGGCCCTGGGCTGGATTCGAACCCCCCAGCTTAGGTGTACGTGGCTGGCGCCTTAGCCCACTGAGCCACAGGCACCAAGCCAAAAAAAATTTTTTTAAATTAAAAATAAAAATAGGCCAGGCACAGTAGCTCACATCTATAATCCTAGTACTCTAGGAGGCTGAAGGCTGAAGTGGGTGGACTGCTTGAGCTCAGCAGTTCAAGATCAGCCTGAGTGAGAGCGAGACCCTGTATCTACTAAGAACAGAAAAAGTAGTCTACATCGTGGCTGGTGCCTATAGTCCCTACTACTCAGGAGGCTAAGGCAAGAAGATTGCTTGAGCCCAAGAGTCTGAGTTTGCAGTGAGCTACAATGATGCCAGAGTACTCTACCCTAAACAACAGAGCTAGGCTCAGTCTCAAAAAAAAAAAAAAAAAAAGAAAGAAAAAAGAAAAATTATGTGGGCATGGTGGTGCAAGCCTGTGATCCTAGCTACTCAGGAGGCTGAGGTGGAAGGTTCACGTAAGCCCAGGAATTTGAGGCTGCAGGGAGCTGTGATAGCCCCACCGCACTCCAGCCTAGGCAACAGGTGACCCTGTCTCTAAAAATGATTAAATAAGAATAAATAAATAACTGGAGGGTATTCTCAAATTTTTGAAAATTAATAAAATTATAGAATGTCTTCATTCATTCCTTCAACATTTACTGAAAAGTTGTGACATCCCAATTCCTATGGCTAGATGGAGTGATACATGCCAGGTACTATGCTAGATGCTAGTAATATGTAAGACGAAATAGTCTCTAAATTTACCCTCAGCTACTTGGCAAAGGTACTACAGGATCATAGGAAAGAAAGCAATTACCTCTACCAAGGGACTTCATAGCGGGTTATAGGATGAATATGTATTTGCCAGGCAAAGTAAGGGAGAGGACAGTCTAGGGGAAATTATTATAATAGAAGCAAAACAACAAAGACATTAAGAGCTAACATGTACTGAATATTCCTGATATGCTACACACTGTGCACTAATTATTCTATCTGATTCTCATAACTCTGTGATTCTCTTTTTAACCTCAGTTTATAAATAAATAAATTGAGAAGCAGTTTGCTAAAGATGAAAAAGCTATACGGAGTTGACACCAACAGAGATCATGTAAAAGCAAGCTGTGAACAATCATGATTTATTTGAAGACATAAATAAGTAGGAATGGTATGGCACAGAATAACGATGTCAGCAACCAGTAATATATAGAGAGTACAGCACAACACAAAATAGACATATCTGTCCCTGCCTTAGTAGAGATTATGTCTAATCCCTCCACTCCAAACAGGACAGATACATTATCTCCCATCTTATAAAGAAAGGTAAGCACTGAGATTTGGAGACGGTAGCTAGTAAGTACCACTAATAAGTAACACAGATAGAACTAAACCCAAGTCCGTATGACTCGAAGCCGAAATTCATTCCATTTGACTACATACCTCTCTACTAGTCACTCATTTAACACACGTATATCAAGAACCCACTATATGTCAAGCACTGTGCTAGGAATACAGGGATAAATGACACAATCCCTGTCTTCAGGAAACTTACAGGTTAGTTAGTACAGCAAGCAAACCAAGAACTGCATTAAAGTGAGATAAATGCTACCATCAAAGTACAGTAGAACCTCTGTAAGTTGACCACCAAAGGGACTGTAACAAACTGGTTAACATATGGGAGTGGTCAATATAAAGAACTTGGCCTATGGTACTGATATGTACATGCAATGCATGTTTGGTCTATAAAACTTAGGTCAACTTAAGGAGCTGGTCCACTACAGAGGTTCTATTGTATATATACGGTCCCACAGAAGCAAAAGGATGACTATTATCCTAAAATGCACCAGGTAATGGCAGAGGAGGAGTGAAGGTAATTAGGAGTCAGTTAAAGAAAGCAATAGTGAAGAAATGGAAAAGTATTCTAGGGAAGGACAGAGTGTTTGGAAAGGCACAGACATCTGAGAACACAGCTTGTCTTTGGGAACTACGATTTTGCTAATCTTAAACTATATACTCATTGAATAGTAGTTCCACACGAGAGAAGATGGCAGCAGCCAGATCACAAAGGAGTGTGACCGTGTAAGCAATGTGTTTACTCTGAAGGCAGTGGAAAGTTACTGCACCTTTTTAAAGAAAGGAGTAACATGATAAAATCTGTGATTCAGAAAGTATCTTAGGTGAGTGGTGGCTCACACCTGTAACCCCAGCACTTTGGGAGGCTGAGACAGGTGGATTATTGATTAAGCTCAGTAGATTAAGACAAATCTGAGCACCATCAATAAGACCAGCCTGGCTAAGGCGCCAGCCATGTACACCTGAGCTGGCAGGTTCAAATCCAGCCTGGGCCCGCCAAAGAACAATGATGGCTGCAACCAAAAAATGGCCGGGCGTTGTGGTGGGTGCCTGTAGTCCCAGCTACTTGGGAGGTAGAGGCAGGAGACTCGCTTGAGCCCAGGAATTGGAGGTTGCTGTGAGCTGTGATGCCATAGCACTCTATCCAGGGTGATAGCTTGAGTCTCTATCTCAAAGAAAAAAAAAAAGAGGACAGAGCCTGTGGTTCATCGAGTAGGGCACTAGCCCCATATACTGAAGGTGGCGGGTTCAAACCCAGCCTCGGCCGAACTGCAAAAAACAAAAACTAGCCAGGCGTTGTGGTGGGTGCCTGTAGTCCCAGCTACTTGGGAGGCTGAAGCAAGAGAATTGCCTAAGCCCAGGAGTTGGAGGTTGCTGTGAGGTGTGTGATGCCATGGCACTCTACCAAGAGTGATAAAGTGAGACTCTGTTTCTATAAAAAAATAAAAATAAAAAAAAGAATCACCTTCATAAAATGTACCTAAAGAAGCCATTTATCTTTTTTTTTGAGACAGAGCCTCAAGCTGTCACCCTGGATAGAGTGCCGTAGCATTACAGCTCACAGCAACCTCCAATTCCTGGGCTCAAGCGAGTCTCTTGTCTCTGCCTCCCAAGTAGCTGGGACTACAGGCGCCCGCCACAATGCCCGGCCATTTTTTGGTTGCAGCCATCATTGTTGTTTGGCGGCCCAGGCTGGATTCGAACCCGCCAGCTCAGGTGTACATGGCTGGCGCCTTAGCCCGCTGAGCCACAGGCGCCTAGCTGAAGCCATTTATCTTATAGAGGTAGTTAACTGAGAAATGTCCTTTTGTCCTATCAATGCTTAAAATTTCAAAAATAGATTGTGC
>CAUYRH010100509.1:0-34970 GCA_963574655.1 Perodicticus potto
TATACATGATTGTTTTTTCCGGAAAGAAGATTATTGTCAAGAATAGCTTTTCTATCTTCCCCCCGGCGGAAGGGACTGCATTCATTCGTTTCCTGGCCAAGGAACCCATATACCTATATATACCCTGAGGCTAGAGGCCTAGAGGAGAAGACGGGGAAAGACCGGGAGAGGAACGGAGAGAGCTTCTCTCTCCCCACTTGAAATCTCTCCCACTACCAGGAGCTTTGGTGTTTTCTGTATTCATTTCTGTAAATCAATTATGTCTTATCACGGACGGGTGGGGGGGGGGAAATAATGTAATGAAGAATAATAAAATACATGTATTTAAAAATAAATAGCTTTTCTAAGCGCAGCTACTGTCAGAGGATGCTAAAATGGTGATGATGGAGAAGTGGTTTTTGGTTTAAGTCCCTCACAGCTGACTGGGGGGACTGTTTTGGCAATTCTACTTTTGGTTGATAAACTCACAATTTGGATTCAGGTTCCTGTGCGATTGCTGGAGAAACAAGGTGCCGGAGATGCAGCCTTGCTGCCAGCTGGCGAGAGCCCGCGGCTGTGCTCTGGCTTCGGACTGTCTCACACTCCTGGGCCTTGTCTCAAGGCCCCGCTCTGCGAACACTCCCACCTCTCCCTGGAACTCTGGCGCGGGGTCGGCTCTGCACCCTTTCCTGTGATCCGATGGAGCTCTGCTGCTCCTTCTCTTACAGGACTCGGCTGGAATCGTAACAACCTCTTTGGTGTCTAGCTCCACTTTTGGAATCTGAGCTCTTCTAAGGCAGAGTCTTACCTTGTCCCAGCAGGACTTCTAGTGCATTCTAACACCTGTTACAATGCCAAAATTGTTTTTTGAGCTCAACCAGGACATGATTAAAATGGAACTGTGAAGCTCTGGATCTAAATTCCCTGGTGACAATCGGCTTAGGAAGCACGAAGATAGATGGAGGGGACTGTTTCCAGGCTGCTTTTGCGTGAAGGAAGATCAGAGTAGTCATTTTTTGACAAATTCCTTCCCAGCAATTGCTTCCACGTGTCAGCAATGGCTCCAACGACAACTGCTAGCATTCCCTATTAATAGTATCACTTACAGCATTTGATTGCCTGTAAAGTATGTTTCCACATATTTGTTTTATCATTTGATACTAACAACAACATTGAGAAACAAGAATTCCATTTTGCAAATGAAAAAACGTGCCCTGGAAGGGAGGCATTTATTCAACAAGATTTTGACTGTAGGCCTGGAGCTGGGTTTTGGAGGATGAGAAACTAAATAATATAGATATGGTCCCGGACTACACAGAGCTTACATTCTGATGGGAAAGACAACCTTAAAAAATGAGTTATGTGGTTGTTTAGTTACAGTCCTGACCAGTGCTGTGAGGAAGTAAGTACGTGGTTTGCACATATGAACGAGAGCATGGGAGCAGCAGACCAGATGTGGCGTGGAGAGTTGGAGAAAGGACTTTATATGTGATGCCTGTGCCGAGATAAAGGGGGCAGCAGAAGTTATCTGGTGGAGAAGAAGGGAAATGAGTGCATGAGGAGCTTTGTGCCTTAGGGCCCCTGAAGGCGAGAGTGAGTGGAGCTGGGGTGGGGTGGGAGCCCGTGCAGCAGTGACAGGAAGATTCAGAAAGTCCAGTCTGGCCTGTGAGAAGCCCTGGAGGCCACGGAGCCTTCACTGCGACTTCAAGGAATGAATTTGAGGGGAAATGACTTCTAATGAAAAGAGGAGAGAGTTGGTCAGAAAAAGCAGCCACCCGGTCTGGGATACGGCAAAGCATCAAACATGTTTAGAGACGTTTACTCACATCTCTCCGTGCGGTGGTCGGCGCTGCCCCTGAGCTGGACCATCTCCACCTTCTTCTCAGCGAGTTTCTTTGTGCCGTGATCTCGCCACGTTCTCCCAGGTCCCGCCGTAGCCGGTGGAAAACCGTGAACACTCCCAGCCTCATTTTAACTAAATTAACTAGACTTACAACCTCAGTGTCAGCGAACAATGAAAGCTTACCACTGAACATATGAAACAAAAATGAAATTAGCCGGGAGTGGGAAACTACGAGCCGCGAGACGTTCAATTGTTGCCATTTGAAGGATTAACTTCTAAGTCATGTAGAGCTCCCTTGGTAGCTTAACTAGTTGGGCACTCAAGGGTATATAAAAACACACTTTAAAGTAGAAATGTATTTCTGCACCTATAAAATAGAGATTTACTGGCAGGTTGTGATATTATTAATACTGGATTTCCTTGCCTTGGCCCATGAACTTAATCTCATTTCCTTTTGCTTCCCTCACTTGAAGCTTTGCACTGGGTTTCACAACAGATACCATAGAATCAGCCACGCCGTCAGGGGGACACACCTGTGGGTACGGCTGCGGCAGAGTCATCTAGAGACCCCTGCCCGTCCCTCTGGAGCCCTTCTCCTGCCCTGTACTATTGTTTTGCACACTCCAGATTTACACAGCTCATTGAATATTCAACCAGGCTTAAAGATTTTATTTGATGGTTATTTCAATAATAATTATAGAGGCTGCCAAGCTCTCCTTACCCTGTTAAAAAACAAACAAAAAATAAACCCGCCATCATAACAACAATAAAATCACACCAGTAAGATGTTTTCACGATATCTTAAAATTCAGGTTGGTGTTCCCTGATGGACTGATAAGGTCTGGGTGGAACATATAGCCACAGAAACTCAATAAATGGTCATTACTATTAATTATTTTTTATATGTTTCAAGTTTCAACAGCATTTGTTAAGAACCCACGAGCTCTTTAAAAAAGAATGTCAGCAACTTGTATTTTAATATTTCATTAAAACAAGTCCACTAGTTCACCTATGTAATTGTTTATTCGATTGGAAGCTAATTGAATAATTAGGATTGATGAATTTTATATGGGATTTTTCCTTTTTAAACCAAGGGTAGAAGGTGGCTGGCAAAGGCTGTTTTGTGACTGTTTGCTGTTATCTGAATCTCTCTCTTTCTCTTTATCTATAATTTTCCCTGCCCCCCAATCATTTTCAGGAAACAGCCGCAAACTGGCACGTCTCTTTTCTTTCTTTATTTAAAGAGGCTGAAGTGAAAGGGGAAAAAAGGTGGAATCACCAAGAAAATCCTAAACAAATAAAGTGCAAACACAGACTGACAGATGCGCTCAGGCCCCGGATTGGTTATGGATGAGACGACAAGTATATGATGAAATTAATGACCCTCTGTCAACTTTTTAGATCTCACTTTTAAAGAGAATGGACCAAAAATCAATAGCCCCCAAACCACCAGCACTCCAGCGAGCCAGACCTTCATTTATCTTGCTGTTGGCACTCAGATGGAAGCGCAGCCAGGCGCGGACAGAGCCCTTCCCGCGAGGCATCACCGCTGGCTGTAGGAGCGCCCAGTTGCGGGTCAGGGGTGTGGACCAAGGCTCCTTGAGGAGGACCTGCTTCTAAATACTAGTGTCAGTGCAGACTTTATTTAGCTGGACGTCTAACTGGCATACGCATAGCAAGTGCTGGGGTTTGGGGGGGTTGCCTGTTGGCTGCGTGGCTTCCTAGCCCAGCGTCAGCAGTGAGCTGTGAGGAACTCTGTTCCACTCTCCGTGTATATTTTCTTCAAATCTTATATCTCAAGTGTTCAGATGGTGACAAAATACAACCGTAGAATCAAAGTAAAGCAGACACACAAGTTTTAATGATGCAGTTTGTACAGAGACGTGGTTTTACACCATGACTACATCATGGTTCAGTTCCTAAGTGGTGGAGTTTTTGAAGAACCTTTCCTCGAAAAGGATCATGTCAACTGTAAAGATTATATTCAGAATATTATGAGCGGAAGCCAGAGTCGCTATAAAGGAGCAAAAGAAGAAAACATTTAAAATACCAGCCGAGTTGTAATTGAGCTTGTAATTTTTATGGGTATTTTTAGAAGTTAATCACTTATCTCCAAAATTGAATTTTCTAGAGATAAAATTGGTCAGTATGTCGTGGGGATTTTCCTACAGTGAGAAAGCCACATTAAAATGTGAAAGATAAATTAATGTAAACCCAGTGCTCAATAGCACTGCAAACAGCTGAGGCCAAAGCGAAATGAAATGATGTTATTACGCTAAAATGGATGTCGACACCCATAGAAAAAATCAGCGTAGAACAAGAGAGATCGCGTTTTGATGATAATCTAAGACAAACAAAGTGTTGGCCATTTATCTGGCGTTGTCCAAATGGAATCTAATCAATGGCCATCTTTAAGGTTTACGTTTTATTTTATTTATATAATGAACTCTTATAGAGAGCTTACTGAGTGCAGCCTCTGTTCTGAGCACTTCATGCATAATGACCCATTTAATCTTCATAACAATCCTAAGGAACAGATATTATTACCCAAGTCTTACAAACAAGAACTATGGTACAAAGAAGGTAAGCAACTCACCCAAGAGATCACAGCTAATTCGTAGCAGAGCTAAGATTAAAAACCAGGCCGTCTGGCTCCCAAATGCATGCTCTTAACTTTTAAGCAAAGTTTGTCTCAAGAATGGAAGAATTTAAAACCCAAGAGAGAACTTAAAGTATAAATATATAGATTGAAAAAACTGAAACTGGGAAATTTGTTAGTAATAAGTATTTTATGTCTTATTCTGATTCTAATATAAATTACTCGTAAGATTTTTGAAGGGAAACATTCTTCCACGTAATAAAGAATGGGCCAAGGAAACATTTTCAACTTTTTAAATATCAATATATTTGCCGTTGACATTTTGAGCCTGACACAGTGAAAATAAGGCAGAAGAAAGCAGTAAGCACTTTTAAATTTCCTACTTAATGTTTAATTTTTATGAGAAGTGAAAAGACTTGAATACTTTATTGATCACGGATAAAGTTTTGATGATTACAGCCGTGAACACTGGTGGACTGGCTCTTCTTCTTACTTACCTGAAACGGGACAGCTATGCACAGAGGGAGGTCATCGTGGTTAATAGACGCACTTGTGAATAAAGATACCTTTTGAGAGGATACATGTGGCCATAGCATCCAATCCATTTAAATGAACGATATAGTAACCTTCTTGTTTCCTGGGGGATTTTTCTCCACCGTTCCCCATGTACTGCCCTTTTAATATGTTGATTCTAATCCAGTGAGAATTAGAAAAAGCAGATAAAACCAGATAAATAAAAGCAGTAAATCAGAACACGGTCCTGGGTGCTTTCAGACAGGCAGAGTGTTTGAGATCTACACTGTGAGATAGATCTCAGCATTTGAAGGGTTTGGGACAGTGGTTTGAGATTTGCTTTTGTTTCAGATCCAACAAATAATAGTGTGGTTATGAAGTCTGTCATAGAGGTGAGCTTTATATTTAACGCATACACCAAGTGCAACCATATATTTATATTCCAAGAGTTAAAGGAAACTGTTTTGAAACACCTCATGTGCTTACTATTAAATTGGAAGTAACCAATTTTTTTTTTTTTTTTTTTGAGACAGAGCCTCAAGCTGTCACCCTGGAGAGAGTGCTGTGGCATCACAGATCACAGCAACCTCCAATTCCTGGGCTCAAGAGAGTCTTCTGCCTCTGCCTCCCAAGTAGCTGGGACTACAGGCGCCCGCCACAACACCCGGCTATTTTTTGGTTGCAGCTGTCATTGTTGTTTGGTGGGCCTGGGCTGGATTCGAACCTGCCAGCTCAGGTGTACATGGCTGGTGCCTTAGCCAGTTGAGCCACAGGTGCCGAGCCAAAGAGGACAGCCTTGAGAGATTTTTTTTTTTTGCAGTTTTTGGCCAGGGCTGGGTTTGAACCCGCCACCTCCAGCATACGGGGCAGGTGCCCTACCCCTTTGAGCCACAGGCACCACCCTTTTTTTTTTTTTTGAGACAGGGTCTTGCTCTGTTGCCTGGGCTAGAGTGCCATGGTGTGAGCCTGGCTTACAGCAGCCTCAAATTCCTGGGCTAAAGTGATCCTCCTACCTCAGTCTCCCCAGTACCTGGGACCATAGATGCTCACCACCATGATGAACAGCTAATTTTTCTATTTATGGTAGAGACAGAGTCTCATTCTTGGTCAGGCTGGTCTCAAACTCCTGAGTTCAAGCGATCCTCCCACCTTGGTCTCCCAGAGTGCTAGGATTACAGGTGTGAGCCACTGCGTCCAGCACAAAAGTGTCTTTAATAAAAATATGAGCCACAGGTACTGGCATCTGACACCATGATGGTAAAGATGCAATTACCATTTAAGGGGAAATGGAGGCCTTATCATTGCACTCACCTAACTACTCCTAAATCCAATGACAAGTGAAGAAATTTAACATTTTAAATATATAACTTGGTATATGGATAGATTGAAAGTTCTATCAAAGTAGAACAAGTTATACAAAATTTCTGATAGGGCTAGTTCATTAAATAAAATGTTCAAGTGTGTTGGGAATGACATTAGAGTTTAAAATGTAATCATTCTGGTGGTGCCTGTGGCTCAAAGGAGTAGGGCACCGGCCCCATATGCCGGAGGTGGTGGGTTCAAACCCAGCCCTGGCCAAGAACTGTAAAAAAACAAAAAAAGTAATCATTTTCTTGTTTTTGTTTCTGCTCATGCGATTTGAAGCTAATCTCTCTGGAGGCAAAATCTAGCCCCCTGGATCATTCTGTTATTTAAGCAGAGATGACACTCACCGGCTTCAGGGTTGCTTAACACTTTTAGGAAAACCAGACGCCAAGCTCCATCTCGTCCTCTTTTTCAGTTGCAGTAAGTAACCATTACAATTAATCTTTAAAACAAACCATCTGATCAACAAACTAAGCATGCCCGGGGAACAGATGGAGTTTTTATGTTTTCACGTGAGCATCAAACTAATATCTGTGCAAGATGAATGGTGCTGTAAAGGAATCTCTACTTAATCCCCCTGCTGCGCGTGGTGGTTTCTTTTTTAATGTCCATACCTGGGAAAGGGAGTCCATTTCCTTACACTTAAACTGCATTGTAAAATTTCACGTGTGTTATGGCGTATGCTCACAGATAAATGTGTGCCTACACTGTTCATTGAAGGATTTTGAATTGAGCACTTGGCCAAGTGGTTCATTAGCTTAAATGATAACAGTAAGTTTTTACGCCCGATGACAGAAAAACTTCCTGTCCTTTTGAACTGGGCTGTCAAAACCTTGTCCTTAAATCTCAGTGTGTTATTTGGTACATACAATATCAGTGCATATGTCCCACCTATGAGCATGTTGTTAAACATTTGCATTATTTCAAACAGATTTCATAATCAAATAACTTAGGTGCAGGAAAATTTTGTTCTGTTTTGTTTTTTTTTTTTAGAGACAGAGTCTCACTTTGTCACCCTTTGTAGAGTGCCGTGACGTCACAACTCACAGCAACCTCCAGCTCTTGGGCTTAGGTGATTCTCTTGCCTCAGCCTCAGGGAAATTTTGTTTTTAAGGCTTTTTAAAAATAATTTTTGGTTAAAGTCTAAAGTGTAAAACTATATTTGCATTTAGCATACACATGAAGGCTACCACTAAGGCATTTATTGTGATAGTCAGTAGTATTTGTTGGATTTGAAGAAAAACATCTCAGACAACTATTGACGATTGTTTTCCATAAGGATGTTTGCCCAGTGTAACACTGATACATAAAATTAACATAGTATAAAAATTTCAGGTCTTTTCTCTTTTTTTTTGCATCACACTAAGTAGGAAAATTAACTGATTTGAGTGTTATCGTATAAATTCCAGAAACACATGTAAGAGACACGTATGGAGCACGTATGCGCCAGGCAGTGTAATATATACTAAAGATATGATATAAAAGCAAAACCGCCTTCGCCCTGCCCTCAGGGAGCCCCTCCCTAGAATGCTGTTCCTTTTCTGCCGGCTCCTGCCTGCAGACAGGTGGGGAAGACTCGGAAGGGAACATCTGGTGTCTGACAAGAAGCAGGTGTGCAGTTTTCTCAGCAGCAGCTGGACACTTCTGTGTAAGAATAAAGTTGCATCTATGGAATGCTTGAAATCTGGCACGTGGAGCTGTTACCTGTTGATCGAAAGTCCGGGCTGTCACTGGCGCCTGCTGGCCATCTCAACAGCCTCAAGGTGTAATGGGATTGGAACATGTCTCTCACTGGGTCTTGAGGGTCGTGGAAAGTCTTTCTCAGAGGTGTCTTGAGATTTGCTTCCTGGATGCCACCAGGGTGTGGGGATTGAGAGCCCAGTTTCACGTTCTGATAGCGAATTTGGAGAGGAAACAAAGCTCTGTAACAAATGCAGAAGGTAGCTCTGTGATGCAAATGCCAGTCTGTCATTTGTTTTGTGACTCAACGTCAAAGGAAGACCTGGCTTGGAACTGGCCTGCCAGGGTCCCCCCTGCTCCCACTGGTCTGAGGCCCTGGATTCCCAGAGGGCGCTGTCAATCCTCCAAGGCTGAACCCCCTCCTGTGCTGTCCGCTCTTAGCTGTTGTCACCTTCACAGCCACAGGCACCTGCGATTCATTTTCACGCCATCCCTTCCGAGAACCTCTCTCTTCAGGAAGGAGAGTGATGCCTGGCGTTGTCCCACTGCTTTTCTTTATAGCAGTAAGTACATCGGTCCAGAATTGCTGGGAGACAAATAAGCAAGGTCTGTCCCTGCTCTATTTACTGGTTAGGTGACCTCTGCCAAATCTCTGAAAACCTAAATTTCCTCTGGGCAGCTACACACAGCCTTGTGTTTGCTGGTGTCTTTGTGGTGTGTAGAAACATCTTTCTAACAACATTTATTTGGACATCTGTCTGCATCATCATTTTGCCCCACATGATGAATCAGATGAGAACACAGTTTAAATAATTTAGAAGTTGCTCATTTTACAGGCTCGCAATTAATTCCTATAGTAGATGAAACAGGAAAATAAAGGGGTTAGGAAAAATAGAAGCCCCGGCCTCAGCAGCACTGAAGTGCTGCATCCAATATTAATTAGTGAGCCATGTTCTTGGGAGAAGGTCCTGTTGGTATATACTTGTTTGTTCCAGGAAAAAAAAATTGTTTTCTCAGGAGTTGGTGTTTAAGGCCACAGGTTTGCTGCCTGGAAAGCAACAGGAAGGCGAGGAGGGTGCCAAATGAAAAAGAAAGAATATTTTCCGAAAAGGCCCCAGTCAGCTGACCCCTGAGCCTGGGGTCTCTCACGTATCTTACACTTCTCAGCAGGTGTTCCAGTTCCCCTCTGTGGGTGTTTCTGGCCATTTTCTTAGGTAATCCCTGTGTTGTACCACATTTTGCTCTCACCCTATTTCCTTTCTAGCTCTTGACAAAACCTGGACCCACAAGTCTGTGATAGGCTGGCCTGGTGGGAGCCCAGCTGGTCCCGAATCCACTGTCCGTAAGGTACGTTCTGACTCTTTACAAGGGCAGAATCCAAGTCCTGCCGTGTAAAATAATAAACGTGTTTCAGATAACACATTCTTGCACATTTTTCACGGAACAGTTGGGACTTACATGCAAATACGTTTAGTTTCTTTGTAATTTATCTAATTGCCTCTGTTACCAGTGACTTGCCAACAAGTCTGTGCCATCTACTCTTTCTGATTCTCAGCTTAAGAAATAAGGGTGTTGAACTCTGTGATCGCCAAGGTCTTTTCCAACTCTGAAATTCTATGACCCAATACTTCCATTGTTAAGACAAAAAATAGGTCTGTTCTGAAATGTTCTGTAAGTCAGGCAGCGATCCAAAGTGACTTTTTAAGAATTCACATAAGAAAAAAAAATATTCTCACATAGAGCTCTATAGGATGAAGAGAGGGCCCGGCCACTATTTGTTTGCTCTCTGTGGGAAAGCGGTTCTTTTTTTCCTCTTTGAACAATATAAGGAAACAACTTATCTTTTACAATTTTTGGATTCAGTTCACGAAGGGTGTCATTATTGTCTGTACTCCCGATGGGAACGTGGGAGTCAGGACTGGTTCCCAGCTTTTCTGCTCTTTATGTGACCTTCAGAAGCGGCAAAACAACTCTCAAGACTCAGTTTATCTGCCTGAGAAGTGGGGCCCTTATTTCTTTATCAGAGGGAAAAATCTCTTCTTAAATTTTTTGAAATAAGAGTGCAGCATCCTTTTCTAAAATGAAAATGATCAGCTGTAGCTTTCAGAGCACACAGGGATCCCACTCGCAGGAGCTTTCACCCCAGGAGTATAAGATATGCATCATAGTCCTAATACAGAAACTGCAAGGGCTCAACCAGAATGGAGCTGGCCTGAACTGGAGGTTTCCTTCAATACTCCTGAGAACAGGTTTGCTATGTAAAAGATTAATAAGTAAGGTTGCAAGATAAGGAAATATAGGATTTAGGGCAAGGGACAGAGGGAGTGGGGAGAGAAAAGAGAAGGCTAAAAAATATGTTAGAAACCTGTGTAGTGAGCATCGTAATTAAAATAAATCCTGGCACTGATGAATCAGGCGAAGCAAATTGTCTCCCCTACATGACTGTGGGTATTTCCAGTTAACTAAAATCAACCTTCATACCTCATCCGGTCAACTTTTCAGGTAAAAACTTAGCAACGTGTTAAGCAAGTATGACAAACTTAGTATGATTTTGCTGGTTCCTCAAATTAATACGAACCAGTACAGTGTTACTATTGTCAGAAACTTGAAACGACCCAGGTGTTCCTAAATATCTCACGCACCGGTGCCGATGCCTCCACGGAGACACCGTCTTGGTGGTCACCTGCCGGTCAGTCTCTAGAACTTTGCTCTAGTAATGCCCATGGTGAGAAAATAATCACGGTTAGAGCGGAATCACTTGGTTGCGTTTTCTGATCTAGCTGTAACATCACTATTTGGCTGCAAAGACCCCAGGGACCGTAGGGCAGGCGCTTGGCTCCCGCAGGAGCCAAGTGGGCGACGCTCTCGCTGCGTGCAGGTGGACACGCGGCTTGGGCCTTTGCAAAGGAGGTTCTGACGCATGTAGATGGAATGCGAGCTGCCTGTGGGGGGCGCTGCCGGGCGGAGCTGCCGTGACTCAGCACATGAGCTGCCTGTGGGGGGCGCTGCCGGGCGGAGCTGCCGTGACTCAGCACGCGAGCTGCCGTGACTCAGCACATGAGCTGCCTGTGGGGGGCGCTGCCGGGCGGAGCTGCCGTGACTCAGCACGTTGAACTTCACTGGGGGGAACGTCCGGAGGCCACGCTCCTCTCCAGGCAGCACCGCCCCAGCGCCCCTGCCCTGCGCACAGCCTGCGCCCTCGGTCCACTGGCGGCTGTGCTTGGACCAGAGGCCCCGGTCCTGTGAAAAATTTAGATGGCTATAGCAGTAATCAAAAACACCAATAAAGTGTCACCAGTCCTCGCAGGTGATGTGGGGCGGCGGGTGAGTGAGGTATAAAAATGAATCATGAGGCCGGACGTGATTGCTGCTCGGCGACCATTTCCCAATGCCAGTGCGCAGGTCGCATAAGTGGTTCGGGTGTCCGACAGATAGCGGTGTCCGCCGGTCGGCCCCGAGGCCCCCAGACCCGGGAGGCAGAGGGGCTGCGGCTGTGTCGGAGCCAGAAAGACTCGCCCGGGCACCGGGCAGGTGGCACCTGCTGGCGGGAGCCGCTCGCTCGGGTGACTTGGTTTAGAAAACAAGCTCCACGGCTCCGCATGTTTAATGCAGGACGCTGCAGCCTTCTGTGCTTAATCCAGGAAGCTTTCTGAGGTGTAAAGAATGGTTAAGTGAATGAGTGGGATACCATTAATCTTGGTTTGTTTCAGCTCTACCTCTTCAGCAGCTGAAGGAGGGGGGCAGAAAGAAAGAGACTTGCTCTTCGCTCATAACCTGAGTGTTAAAACTGATGTCCTTCCCATTAGGGCCTGTAAACTCATTAGCACATGGCAATTTATCCTCTTTTATTTCTTCTCAATTATCCTATCATCCATTGTATCTGGATCTGATTACCCTTTCCCAGAGTCAAACATTATCTTGTAAATCATTTGCTTTAAGTCCAAGCCTGCCATTGTGCAGCCTGGGATTTGCTTAGGCAGGTAATAAATCAATTAGTATTAAACTTGTGGTGTCATCTATTTTCTTTCCTCGTGCTTGGAAAAAGGAACACCTGAAAACCCAGCTTAGGTTACATCACACTTCTGTGCATGCTTTTGAATAATATAGACACATTTGCTCTTCTTCCAAGGGGGTAGGGGAAGGAAGGATAAGAGGAAACAAAATAAGAAACCCAAATCCGTGGTGTGTGGCTGAAAGGTTGACGGCATCACAGGCATGGGGCCTCATATTTCAGAGATGACATTTTTAGTAATAATTGGGCACATCCATTATTTAAACATGGGCATTAAAGATTCTATTTGAGGGGATAGTCTTCTTTTTGGGGTCCAAAACATAATTCTGGAGCCAAAACAAAAAAAAAGGCTGTGGTTCATTTTTTCTCCTATTATTCTTTCCCGCACGTCCTGCTTCTTAGCGCGCACGCGCATCGGTCCGGCTTGCTCAGGCAGGGGGGCCCGGCCTGTCTTCAGGCTGTCCTCTCCTCCCCTTTACCTGCTCCAGGCTGTCCCTTCTCCCTTTAGGTACTGTGCTGACTGACTTAGTCATTTTATCTTCTTAACTAGCTTTTTTTCTTATTCTTTTGGCTGAATTTTTGCACAGAGAGCCCAAACAATTGTAGCTCAAAATTAAACCCACCAAGTTCTTAAATTAAAAGAAAACAAAAAATCCTCTTGAGTATCTCAACAGCCAGTAGCCTCCTATAAGCGATGTGCCATGTGTGGGGTATAAATTAGTGGAAATCCTTGTCCTCCTGGGCAGGGACGAGGCGTTTGGAAGGGACTGTCACGGGAGCTGCTCTGGCTGTGGACAACAGCGGTGGAGCCATGAACTGGGCTGGGCACCGTGAGCCTGGCAGGATTGGTGGGCATTGGTCATGACTGCTGAGACAGCAGCCCATCCAGCCCCGGGTACACTTCCCTGCCAGGCATTCTACTGGAAAAGTGCCCCAAGGAGAACATGGGTGGACTGTCCTTCCCGTGGGTCCGGGGAACAGTCCTAGTGGGGTAGTCTGCTTATTATGGATACTGGTGAAACATTGAGGGCATAGTATTAGGGTGAGCACGGGGTCCAAGAGAACCACGGAGCATGGCTGCACCTTACAGAGGGGCTGCTGGAAGGCACCTCACCTAGAGATGGTCCAAGTTCCTTCCCCCAGAGCAGGGAATCTGAGTCACGGGTGGGCTTGTTAAAGTGAGGACCAATTCAGTAGGTCTCAGTACAGCAAACCAAACCATACCAAGATGGTGGCAGGGAAGTGGTCGGTGTCTCAGAGCTCTGGGCCTTCCTGAGTTTCTTATGGAAGGTTCGGGAGGAGCAGTGCACGAGTCAGCGCTGACAGTTACAGGGTGCTCTCAGGGTGTGTGCCCCACCAGTGCCTTACAGTTATGTTTACTGTCCTGGGAGTTCCCAGATATGCTTGTGGTTTTTCAGGTGGCCACCCTCACCTGTGAACTGTGCTGAACCACGAGGACCCTTCTTGTAGAGATACTTTCGGGCTATAGGATAATTCCAGGGAGGTGACAACTCATCAATCACAGAGTGATAATCTCTACCTTTTAACTTCTATGATCTCTTTATTAGAAACCACTCATTGAACTGTCCAAGTTTTTCTACCAACTCACGCGCCATTACCAGCCCTGATTAGGGACCACTGTGCTTTTCCCTAGAGAAGGCTCAGTATAAATGAGGAGATAGACATGATTTTTAGCTTGGAGATGAATATCCCTCAGTCAGGGGTGCAGTTTCTTTGCATAACAGCAGGGAATTCGGGGTCACACGAGAGTGTCATAAGGGCTGTGTCTTCCACAGTTGCACACAACATATCCACACCTGTCCTTTACTTCTGATGTTCGGTTTTTCTGACTTGAGCTCTCTGGAGCTAACCTCATGGTGACACTTAGCCCATTTAAAATCCTTTTTTTCCATCCTTGTTGGGTCGTGTCATTGTTCTGTTCACGTTGTGAAGATGTGTCATGCCTGAGTTTTATATCCTGGAAAACATGTAGTAAGAAAAACGTGTTCAGACACGAGGACACCACATAGGTGTGGCTGATTGTAAGAAGAGACAAATGGCTTAGATGTGGGATAAAAACTGGGGTTACTGGCAAGCCTTAAGTATTTATAAAGCAGCCAATCTGTGGTACTCATCAGGGAGTGTTTCTGCATGAGGCTTTGTAATTAGTTATGGGACTTATTTTTATCTGAATTTTTGCTGTGCTATTTTCTGGTGATGAAGGGCCATTATTTTAAATGTGCAGTAAGAAGAACAAAATATTGTTTGCTAAAGGGGTTGCTTTCCATTTTTTAAAGTTTTAAACAGTAATTTATGTTATACACTCAGTCTAGTAGTGACGTTGGATTTTTTTCTCGTCACATTTTCAAAGATAATGTTACACTAAAAGACTTAGTGGAAAGTAATAAAGAACTGTAGTGCAAGATGATAAAAATAGTTCCAAACATAGGCATCTTCATCTCTCTCAAAGCTTTTTCATTAGGAACAATAAAATAAAAAAGAATAATAGAAATCAAACAAAGCTCTCGGTCTCTTTGGGGAAACCATTGTACAGTTGTGTATTAGCAGAAATGGCCTTGTTAATACTTACGGCATTTGTACATATAACTAATAAGGGGCTTCCTTTTCTGAAAGTAAGCTGCTACATTACAACTGTAAGTTCCTATAAAGTATTGAGGGAGAAGTAAAGAAAAAAAAAAAAACCTTCAACCTTAATAAAAGTTCCCAGAAAAACCATTAGGGATTTCAATTATGAAGCCGTTCTCAAGACTCTGGTAAAGGTTATTTGTTGAAAAATTTCTCTCTCGTGGTGTATGACAAATTGCTTGCTGGGCGCTGGAAATGATGCACAAGCCCTTTAATTAGAATATAGCACTCGCTATCTTTAAGACCTTCTAACATCTCTTAGTTAATATCCTTCCTCGCGAGCCTTTCCCGGGAAATGTGGACTTGTTTGCAGAGTGGAAATAGGTGATGGAGTAGGGCAGATAGGGACTTGGAGGTGGCTCGGGAATATCCAGAAGCCACACAAAGAAAGGGAGGTCTGACCCCAACAGGTTTTGACTGCAAAGGCGACTCTGATAACAGAGTTTTTTATTATCCATTGCTTTTAGCCTTATTTACCATCAGGCTCTCTTGCCACAAGCATGCTTTTTAGTTCTGACAGCCCTGACTTATGGCCATTGTGGGATCCTATCTCATTAACTGAAATGGGAGAATAAAACATCAAACAATCATAAAAATAATTTGGCACTGTGAAACCACTTAGGAGCAGCTGTCAAACAGGTTGGAAGATAAACTTCTAAATAAAAAGAATCGAGAGAGCCGCAGTGTCCTGCCATGTGCTGTCAGCATCATAGACTCCTTAATAATATGAAGTGCCCGTGTTTATGCAGAATAGGCCAGACACTCCATATATGATATTGATTATGCCTTAACCCCAATTTAGTAAAGACCTGCTCCTCCTTTTCCTAATCAGATATTGCAGAAGCAGTTTTCTGAAAGAAAAAAAAAGGACCTTAATGCCAAGCCATATTTTATCTGTGAAGCCTGTGGCAGGAGATAGGGCTTTGTCTTGCCTGTCACTGTGGCTTGGAGCCCAGTTTTAGGACAGCAAGGCCCCTCTGGGGCTCTTCTCCAGCAATTTCCATCCAGAGATTCAAAAACATACATCTTTATCAAGCTGTTGTTGTCAGACAACATTAGATAATTAATAGGCCATTTGTCAGCCTGCACGAAACATGTTAAAATCCCAAACACAATCAGGATAAATATAGTTGCTTGCTCTCTGAAGGCTTTTTGTTCTGCCATGCAGCCATTGCAGCCAGATATTTGCTATTAAATGAGACTCATTATTAATCACATCCAATGTTAATTAATTAACCGCCTCTGTGTATTGAGGGCTCTCTGTGACTTTCAATTGTTTTAAGAAGCTAATTGGTAACTTAGCAGTTTATATCTAAGTTACTATTTCTTACTCTGTTCGTGTCAGAATTTTTTCAGCAAAATGTATCTTCGCATTTGAGAAATTGCCCCCCAAAGCCATCATTTAAGGGTCTGTGTGCAACTATGCAGTAAGTGTTTGGAGAGTGAGAGGCGTGGAGAAATCTGTACCCTTATGTGCTTTTTCTTAGGCCCAGCTTATTAAAAATAATTTTATTTTTAATATTATTTTCAAATATTATAGAAAAATGGAACTACTTTAATTTTTAGTAGCTGATGAAAGTAAGGATGATACCAGGCTCAGCATGACACTTCCAGTGAGGCATTCATTCCTCCATATGCTCATTCAACAAACACGAGGCAGGGCGTGTGTATCAGTCAGTTCCAGGTCCTGTGGGAACCAGGCCCCTCTGCAAGCCAGCACCCAGCAGAATTGTAGTTGTGTTCCCAGGTGAGCTCCCGGAAAACAGAGATGTGACACTCAGAACACACCTCTGCCTGTGTTCTGTATTCTGCTGCACGACAGATACTTAATTTCCATTCTGAGAACTGACCCAGTGAATTCAAATGCAATGTCTTCTAGATTCTGACCCAGGGATGAAGGAAGATGAGTGATGTGATTAAGAAGAAACAATTGTAGCAGCATTGATCTGTGATAGGTTTATGCAACATACTTCTGTTTACCCAGGGCTTTCCTGCATATTCCCTTTGTAATCTTTTAAATTGTTACATACTTTCTGTTCTGCTGTGCAAATGATGAAAGGTCTGTATTTCCTAAGCAGGCTCCTTTTTGGCCTTTTGAAGAAAGCAAATCTGTTCTAGCAGCCCACCGGAGGTAGGTGGGAGTGTGGCGTGAGCAGTGACGATTGTGGCTCACCAAAGCACCTGCTAGTATCGATTGACTTCTGTGGGATGTTTGATCTATTCAAAGATTTTTATTATTGATGATGATTACCTGGGAAGGGCCACCCTGAGGGATCACATACATAAAAAAGGCATTACTAGAGACTTACAGTACTTTGAGAGGAGGAATTATTTGAAAATTTCATCGTATAAGCAGAGACGCAGAGGTAAGGGGGAAAACAGTTCTCCATCTCCACACTCTCAATTTTCAGACACTGATGGGGCCTTATGTCTCTCTGGAAGGCCATTTGTGTGTTTTAAACATGCAAGATATTTTCTTTTGCTCTTAAACAGTATTTTGTGCCAAGTATATTTAACTCAGAAATAAAAGTCACAGTGATAATCAGTGACACTGTGCACTGGAGACGTGGCTCTGAAGTGTAGCATACAAAATGTAAGTGATGATAACATTGCTCACTGGGACCTGGAATATTTTCCCTTGCTATCAGGAACCTGGTAGAACAGGTATGAGAAAAACTGGGAAATTTGCCATAATTGATGCCATGGATGATATGAGATACCTGAAGATATATGTAGAGTTAAAAAATTAATAAGTAATCAGGCATTTTCATATTTTTTTAAACATCTCAATTCTAAGGTCCAAATGAGAGAGAGAGAGCTCATTTTCTACCCAAATATACAGCATGAAAAGCTCTCTCGCTGTCTCTCACACACACATACACACACACTCACACACTCAGAACAACTGCAGAGCTTAAATTGTTTTTTTTTTTTTTTTTGTTGGGGATTCATTGAGGGTACAAGAAACCATGTTACACTGGTTGCATTTGTTGGGTAAAGTCCCTCTTACAATTGTGTTTTGCCCCCAAAAGGTGTGATGCCAGGTATTGTTAAGTGGGAAAAGGCCTGTTTGCAGAGAAATGGGCACATTGTGTTTCTATTTTGGGAAAAGCCATCAACCAAAACCACCCCTTTACTTATGTTGACCTCTGTGGGTTTAGTGGGGGCATGTGCATGACAGAATGTCGTGCCAGGTGCACTAAAGAAGGTGAGGGAGGCCATGGTGGGGGTGGCCCTTGGGCCAGTTCTTATCAAAAGTGGGCTGTTTTGTTGGGGTGCATTCCTCTCCTCTCCCAACTTGGAAAACATCATGTATGAACAAAAGTGCAGAGAAAATGCTATTTTGCATATTTTGGGCTTCTCCCCACTCCACAGCTCAAACAGTCCATGAGTATTGGGGTGGGGGGGTGTCTTTCCAGCACCCAGCTCTGTCTCAGCTCTGCTCTTGACCTCAGTTGTCAGATGAAGAAGCTCAGATCAGAGGTGGGAAAGGACTTGATCAAGGTCAGAGGGAAAGTGGAAAATAGGAAGTAGAAAGTACCTAGGAAGTAAAGGGAGAGGGAGGGAGAGAAAGAGGAGAAGGGAGTAAGGGACAGGAGAAAGAGGTCACAAAGGGTAGAAGGAGAGGGGGAAGGAAAGGGAGAGGAGGAAGGCAAACAGAGTAAGAACAGGGAGAGGAAGAAATAAGAGGGTGACCAAGAAGAAGGAAGAAGGAAACAGAAGTAAGGGCTAAATTAGGGAGCCAGGAAGACTCACATGTGGGGTGACAATGGGCAAAAGTCTGAGAGGGAGTTTAAGATAGACATGGATGTGTGCTGATACCAGCAGGGATGGAGAAACAAGAGACAGAGACAGATGAAGCGGAATGTCACCAGCAAATAACAGGTAAGACTTAAGCCTCCAGAAATGGCAGAGACACAGACCTAGAAAGATGCGTGAAAGAGACAGACAGACACAGATGTGTGGTCAGAGGATCAGATGGTGATTCAGACTGGTCAGGCGGGAGAAGAACCAGTGAAGGTTGAGGCTCAGGCCCACTCAGTCCCTGGCCTGAGGTCACTCTGGCCCAGTGTGTGTGCATGGGGATAGGGAAGCCTGGTGTGGATGGGGCTGTGTCTGTGTGATAGTTCAGGTATAGCTCTGGGTCCTGTTTTTATGCTTAATTTCATCTGTGCGGGCTGCCTCCCTGAGTCTGGGGGTGGATCTCTGTTGGGGCCCTTGGTTGTCCTCAGTTGTGTGTTCCTGACTCTGTGACAGGGCAGGGCCTGGGGGAATCCTCTAGAAACTCCCAATTTACCCAGTCCCCTGCCCTCTGAGCTTCCATCTGGAAGCCTCTTGCCTTTCTGCCCTCCCCACCTTTTTCTTTAGGGGTCATCTCCTTGACCCTCCCTTCCCTGTCAGGCCCCACTGGGGAGACAAAGAGGCCCATCTCCTAAGCAGAGACTCCCTCCCAGATCCACTGGAGACAAACTCCCTCCCCAACCCTCAGACCCTTCATTAACCTTTCCCTTCCCTCCGTCCTTCATCTGTCTCTCTCATCCTCTGTCTAGCTCTAGGAACCCAGATATTAAATCAGAGCTTCTGAATCTGAGCCCCCAGCCCAGCACCCCAACTTCTAGGATCTCCAGCTCCATTCCCTCGCATAACTGCAACTCCCCAATACCAACACTTTCTCTCAGCCTAGATGACCCTGCTATGCAATTTCAGCCTCTTCCCTTCCTTTCCTGACCCTGAGACCTAGGTCTATGGACACCCTTGTCCGCCTCTTACTGACCCAGGGAAGACATCCTTCTTCCCCCACCTCTGCCCAGAGACGCACATTCCAACCCCCAGGCTGGGACCTCCTGGGGATCCTTTCCACACAGACATCAAGACCCCTGTCAGGGCATCATACCTTGTTCCCCTCCCTAACTCAGTTCAGAGATCTTGCCTGGGACCCTTACTCCACTGTCTGAGCCCCCTCCCTGATCTAGCGCCACAGACTCAAACCTCTTGCCTGCCTGCCAGGAGAGCCGACCTCCGCCCCTAGGCCCAGGCTCCGGTCCAGGCACCCTCCCCCGGGACGCGGACCCTTGCGCCGGGTCAGGATCCCAGCGTCCAAGGACCCTCTTCCCGGCCAGGGGATGTAGCCCCCACCCCCGGGCCCAGACCCCGGCGTCCCCGGGCATCCCCTTCCCGCCCGAGGATGCAGCCCCCCACCCCCACCTCAGTCCTTCGTTCAAGACCCTGGCGTCTGGGCCGAGCCCCCCGCCCCCGGCGCTGCGGTACCTCGGCTGATGACGGCCAGGCCAGCTAGGGCGGCGGCGGCGAGAAGCCGGAGCCGGGCCCCGGGCGCAGGGGGGGGCATCGCGGCAGCGGCGGCGCGGAGGGGGAGGGGAAAGGGGGGGCCGGTTCGGGGCGCGCGAGGCCTGGGGGGAGAGGGGGGAGGGGGAGGGGGACCCCGCCTGCGGCTGCACCGGCCCGGGGGGCGGCGGGGGCGGGGGGAGGGGGCTGGGGGGGCGCGACGAGGCGGCAGGAGCTGCTGCAGACCCAGGGAGGGGGGCGGCGCTGACGGGCAGGGAGATGGACCAATCAGGAGAGGCGGGGGGTCGGGGAGGCGGGGCCGAGGGGGGGTTGCTTGTTGGAGGGAGAGGCCTTTGTTACTGCGGCCCGGCCCCTACCCCCTCCCGCCCCAGACGTCTCCAGGTCTTTCCACTCGGATCCCCTGAACCTCAGGTCTGGACACTTGCTAAAACGCAGCTGCTTCCTTCCTCAGGACCCAATCTCATCTTCCCTTAGAACTAGGAATTCAGCCCCTACACTCCCGCCTCCCCTCCACCTAGGGTCCAGGTCCCCAGGCCCTCCTCTCTCAGACCCCAGAGGTTAGGACTCCAGCCCCCTCTTCTTGTGGGACACAGTCCAGCTCCTCTATTTTATAAATAACTAAAACATTGACTCTAGGGTAAAATTTCCTTCTTCCTTGCATCCCAACCCTCATTCCCTTCCTAACTGGACAATGGGAAGGGACTGGGGGACCTGGTCTTGGGGGTGAGGGTGGGAAGGAAATCATATCCAAGTTGAGGTGCAAAAAGGCCTGACTCCTCAGTGATTCACTGACTTCGTTGTGTGACCTTGGACAAGTCATTTCTCTTCCCAGAACATCAGCGTCTTCTGCAAGATGGAAAAGAATCCCTATTTCCTAAAGTTACTGAGAAGAATAAAAGAGATCCTAGTGGAACTCCCGACTGCACCCTGCCGTTAGCATCCTAACAGCCTGTAGTTAGTTCCTTCCTCTCTGTCCATGTTGCATTCATTTACCTAGCCCCTTGACACAGGTCTCTGAGGCAGGAGGAAAACAATCTCTGAGCCTACTATATATTTGAAGCAGTACAGGAAGGAGCTTTTGAAGTTGCCCAATAGGGACTGTTCTACCTCAAAAACACATCTACCCTCAATTTCTCTCCTCTTCCTTCACATTCAATTTGTCTTGGCTCTGCCTCCAAACAGGTCTCTACTTTGTCTGTTTCATCAGAGCTGCCACCATCTCTCCCTGCAGAACTCACTGCTACAGCCCATGCTCAGGACTCTCAGCCTCTACTTTTGCCTCCACCTTCAGATCAACAACCACTCAACATGAGGACCAGCTGCGGTCACTACCCACTTCAAGTACTCAGTCTTTTGCAGCTTTCTTTCTTTCTCAAACAAGCCAAACTTTTAGCTTCAGGCCTTTTGTGCTTACTGTTTCCTCTGCTAGAATGCTCTTCCCACTGCATTGGTATGTGACTTCCTTACCATGTAGATCTTGCCTTTAAGAAGCTTTTGTGGCTCGTGCTACCCAAAGGAGCCCCATTCCTAAAACAGTAACTCAATGTCATACCTCTTCATAGCATTTGCAATTTCCTCATTTCATTTGTTCACTTGTTTATTTTCAGTTGCTCTCTCCCTACCTCCACTTCCAGAATGTAAGCTATACTTGGGTAGACAGAGTTTTTTGCTTTTGTTCAAGGCTGTATCCCCAGAGCCCAACCTGATGACTGACACATAATAGGTACTCAATATGTACTGCATGAATGAGTTGGATGGCTTACTCCCTCGGATGGAGGAAGCTGAGATCCAGAGAGGGGAAGAGACCTACCCAAGTTTCCACAACCTAGTGGTGCAAAGCTCAGGGTATTCTGGAGATGGTGTGCACTAGTTCAATGTGCTGACTGTTAAATTTTCAGAAAATTTGCAAGCCAGATGTTAAACCATTATCATCTTGAAATTGGCCGTGGAGGGAGTATCTACACTGCAGCAAATGCCAAACACCCCTAATTGGGACTTTGTATTAAGAACCAGTATACTAGCACAATTCTACAAAATCCATTGTGACCCTGAAAAAAGGCCATTTATCTCTCCCCTTTGTATTCAGGACCATTCAGACTTAGGAGCAGAACAGGAACACTTTCTTCTTGAGCTGGCCCCTCCCATGCCTGGTAACTGAGTGCTTACTCTGTGTAGCATCTTTCTAAGCACTTTTTGCATATTATCTCCTTGAAGCATCATGACAACCTTCTGAAATGATTCTTATCTTTATCCCTATTTCATAGATGAGGAAACAGAGACATGAGGAATTTCTTTTTTTGAGGCAGAGTCTCACTTTGTTGCCCTTGGTAGAATGCCATAGCATCATAGCTTATAGCAATCTCAACCTCTTGGGCTCAAGAGATCCTCTTGCCTCAGTTTTTCATTTTTAGTAGAGAAGGGGTCTCACTCTTGCTCCGACTGGTCTCAAACTTGTGAGCTCAAGCAAGCCATCGGCCTCTGCCTCCCAGAGTGCAAGGATTACAGGCATGAGCCACCACACCTGGCCAGAGACATGGGGAAATTAAAAAATTGCCAAAAGCTCTAGCTAGGTGATTGTTAAAATATATATATATATACACACACATGCACACATATATATGTACATATATGTATGTGTGTGTGTATATATATACATGTATTTGGTGTTTATTCCTCCCTCCCCTCCTGGCACCCCCTAGGCAGCTTTAGGATGGGCAAGATAACCTTATTATTAACCTTATTAAGAGTAACAATAAAAGGTTGAGACTTTCAGCCTAACCTCCAACCTCTGGGGAGGGGAGAGATGCTGAAGGTTAACTACAAATGGCCAATAATCTAATCAATCATGCCTATGTAATGAAGCCTCCATAAAAACCCCAAAGAACTGAGTTCAGGGGACTTTTGGATAGTGGAAAACTGGAGGTTACTGGAGTGGCATGCCTGGACAGGGTGTGGAAACTCTATGTCCCCTCTCTCATACCTTGCCCCATGCATCTCTTCACCTGTATCCTTTGTAATATTCTTTAAAATAAACAAGTAAATATGAGTTTTTTTGAGCTCTGTGAGCTGCAAGGAGGGGACCCAAGGAGGGGATCATGGGAATCATAATTTGCAGTTGTGTAGTCAAAAGTGTAGGTAAAATAACCTGGGGCTTGCAATTGGCATCAGGAGTGGGGACAGTTGTGTGAGAGTGAGCCCTCAACTTGTGGGAACTGACCCTATCTCCAGGTAGATAGAATCAAAATTGAATTGGAGGATACCCAGTGGTGTCCACAGCAGAAAAGATTGATTGGTTGCTAGCAGGGAGAAATCTCCACATACTTCTTCTTCTTCTTCTTTTTTTTAAGAATATATATACTTCTTTTTTTTTTTTTTTTTTAGAGATAGTCTCATTTTCTCACCCTCGGTAGAGTGCTATGGTGTCACAGCTCACAGCAACCTCCAGCTCTTGGGCTTAGGCAATTCTCTTGCCTCAGTCTTCCAAGTAGCTGGGACTACAGGTGCCCACCACAACGCCCGACTATTTTTTGTTGCAGTTTGGCTGGGGCTGGGTTCGAACCCACTACCCTTGGTATATGGGGCCAGTGCCCTACTCACTGAGCCACAGGTGTCACCACATACTTCTTGATGACCAGAAGTTATAGAAGTCTTCTGTGTTGATTATTGAGTGAGAATGTAGAGGAAAAAAAAACAACAACAAAACTTTGTAGTCTCTGATTTGGTGTCAGAAGTGGGATGAATAAAATGAAATCAATGGGGCTAAAACAAAGGACCATAATGGTTGGGTGGACCAAAGGGAGTCCTTGCTGGTTCCCTGACATTAAAGAGTCCAAACCAGTTTGCTGCTTTTATCTCATTTTGGAGAAATTTAAAAAGCCAAAAGGTCAAGATTACAATGAGAAATCTGATTTCACAGATAGTCAGGCAGATTCATCACAACAAAGATTAAAAAATAGGCAAGGATCCCTTTGCTCAAAGGGGCATTCAAAGCTTTGTGTACATAAGTGGATAAAATGATCAGGGGTTTGGTGAAGAGAAACTCCTGGGACCCTTTGACATGGAAGGCCCAAGAGCTGTGGTACCAAGATCCATTGGTAAATTCTTGACTTGGGCTACAATTTGGTTGAGAGAATGTAAAAATGTGAAGGTTGATAGGATTATGAAAGTTGGAGTGCTTAAACAGGATTTATGTAAAGAAGTTGTGTCTCTGTTACCTGAACGTTTTATGGGAATGGATATTATGTCTGGCTGGGGAACACTTCCCTTTCCTGGTATTGTAAAGCCAAAACCTGTTGATAAAATCCTATTGGAGGCTACATTTAGGAAAGTGAGGTTGACAGAATTAAGATACAGTTGGGGGAGATTTAGTGTATCTGAATACACTTTCTGTGTAGTGGTTTTGCATGACATTATTGTGGGGGTAGATGTTGTAGCTGGCTGGGACATGTTCTCCAGGGCTAGTCTTATAAAACCAGGCATGCAAATTTACCTTTAAGCAATACTGGTTGGGCATGCTAAATGGGGACCAGTAAGATTGCCTGAGCCCACACAGTGTTCCATAGAAGTTGGTGTGATGATATGGGCAGAGTCTCTGTACCATAGCTTTGTGTAGAGCACAGGCTGGGACTTAGCAGAAGCCTATGAGCAACTCTCAGTGACAACTTCTGGGACTCCTGACTGGAGAATTTCCATTCAAAGAGCATTTACTGCCTTGCCATGGGACATTAACTGAAGCTATCCCTATGACTGAGCACATAAAATGATCATGAAACCTGAAATACCAACAATGTCTTGGGCAATGCCAGGAAAATACTCGAATGGGGAGGGCAGTACTCAGAAGAGTTCCATAATAAAATAGAAATGGTTTATATGGGATCTTACTGCCTGGGGAGTGCAAGGAGGAGATGCTAATGAGAAGGGAGCCTCTTTGCACCTAGGATGACTCTGGAACTGTATGAGGAGAAGCTGGATTCTGTTGTCACTTGGATGGTGACCTATAAACAGCTCTCAACTGAGAGCACCTGGGTATGTGGATGACAGCGGCCTATTGATAAAAAAAAAGGATGTCATCCTGATCAAAGATGATGGAAACAGTTCAGCTTGCTGGGTTGAAGAACTGCATGCTGAAGAGTTGATCATTGGTAAAATTTCCTGTGTGTGGGTTTTTTCCTGATTCATGAGCAATGGCCAATGGCCCAGTCATACACTCGGGCAGGAGGACAATCGAAATGGGGCCTATCAAAGGGATGTTTGTACAGGACACCACCTTATGGAAATCTGAGGGTCACATTAAAGTAGAACGTGTCGGTACCCATCAGAACTTAGGGTTGAAGGAGATTAGAATCGACAATCAGATACCCCTGTGTGCTCACTTAAGGTGGTCACCAGGGTCTGTGAAATGGCAGGCTATGAAGGCACTGCAACAGCACAGAGATGAGCTGAATCTAGACATGTTCCTTTTGAACCCTCTCTGGCAAATAAAGCCAATAGCTGTTCTGTCCATCAGCAAGAGAGACCGAGACAGCAGATGGCTATGGGGCAGCTTCCCTGGTGGAAGGCTCTGAGCATAGCTGGTAAGTGGGACTGATGCTGGTAGCTCTGGGAGCTACAAATGGGTCTTGATGGGAATGGACACTGGCTTTGGACTATGCTTTGCTTACCCAGTAAAAGATGCAAATGCGACTCAGTGCCTGTGGCTCAAACGGCTAAGGTGCCAGCCACATACACCAAAGCTGGAGGGTTGGAATCCAGCTCAAGCCCGGCAAACAGTGATGGCTGCAACCAAAAAATAGCCAGGCGTGTGGCGGGCACCTGTAGTCCCAGCTACTTGGGAGGTGGAGGCAGGAGAATCACTTGAGTCCAAGAGTTGGAGGTTGCTATGAGCTGTGATGCCATGGCACTCTACCCAGGATGACAGCTTGAGGCTCTGTCTCAAAAAAAAAGGATGCAAATGCTCAGAGTGCTCTAAAAATATCAGAGCAGAAGATATTGACCCTTTCCCAAGTGTGTTCCTTCCTTGGCATCCTCCTTGAGTTCTTCCAAGTTATCTTTTGCCCCTTTGAAGATTATCATCTGAAAAGGTTAATAATTCCTTATATTAAAGTTTCCATGTTCATATTTTAATTTTAATTTTTTTTTTTTTTGAGACAAAGTCTCACTCTGTCACCCAGATGAAGCCATGGGCTCAGCCTATCTCACAGCAACCTCAAACTCCTAAACTCCTGAGCTCAAGTGATACTCCCACCTCGGCCCCCCAGAGTGCTAGAATTTCAGATGTGAACCACTTTGCTTGGCTGCTAAACTCCTTTTAAAAAGAAGAAAAATTATCAGAAAACTAACACCACCTGGTTTGAAGACTTATTTTAAAGCTACTGTTATCCAAACAATGTTGAATTGATATAAATATTTACATCAATTGGAAAAAACAGAGAGTACAAAAAATAGATGCCCAAATATATGGCTAATTAATTTTCAGGAAAGGCTCCAAGGCAGTTTAATAAGGACAACATAATCATTTAAATAAATAGTGCCGGGACAAAAAAAAAAAAAAAAAATAGTGCCGGGACAAGGGGCTATCCATATGTCTAACAAAAAAAATAATCTCACACCTTCCCTCACCCCACATAAAAAAATTTACAGACAACAGATCTCAGAGTTAAGATACAAAACAATGAAATTGTTAGAAAAGAGGAAATCTTAGTGATCTTCATTTTAACAAATATTTCTTAAATATGTGACAAAGAAAGAAAAATTATGTTTTTCACAAAAAAAGATATACAGATGGAAAATAATCACATGAAAAGATGCCCTAAATCATTAGTCATTAGGGAAATGAACAATTAAACTTACGAGGAGATATCCCTATACTTCCACTAGAGTGCCTAAAATGAAAAAGACCAACCCTACCAAGCATCATCAAGGGTGTGGAAAAAGTTCAACTTCAACAGCTATTGGTCAGGACATAAAGTGATATATCTCCTGGAGAAATAGTTGGGCAGTTTTTTTTTAACATAACCTAGCCATTCAATTGCTAGGCGTTTTCTCAAGAAAAATTAATGTGTGTGTCCACATAGAGACTCATACATAAATGTTCGTAGCAGCTTTATTGGTAATAAAAAATTTGAAATGATCCAAATGGCCAAGTGATTGAATTTTAGAGTTATGTAGTATTCAGATAAAGGCATACAATCTGGCAATTAAAAGGAGCAAAATATTGCTCCATACAGCCACACAAATGAATCTCAAAATAAGCACGTCTAGATAGAGAAGCCAGACCAAAATAATATAATAAAATCTATTAAGTGTAGAGTATAAACGTCTTAACACAATAAGTAAGTGAGGTGAAGGCCATGGTAACCAGTTTGATGTAAGCATTCCAAATTGTATATAAAATCAGCACATTGTACCCCATAAACTCATTAATGTATACATGACTTATGTATTTATGACTTAATAAAAATAAATCAAGTTAACCATAAAAAACAAAATAATAAAATAAAATAAAGAATATACACTATAGGATTCTATTTATATAAGAGTCTAAAAAATGCAAAATATTGTAATTTATAGTAACAGAAAACAGATCAGTGATTTCTCGGGGGCCTATTTATGTGCTGGAGGGGTAGGAAGAGAAGTTACAAATGGTCACAGTGGGAACTTCTGAGTGACGACCATGTTCATTATCTTAATCATGGTGATTGTTTCACAGGTGTATAGGTATGTCAAAACTCATCAAACTGTACAATTTACATAATTCCAATTTATTATATGTAGGTTATACCTCAATAAAGCTGTTTTTTTTAATATGTCATATATTTCTAATTATTAGTAGCCTGTCATAAGGTGTCATTCTTATATTTGGTAGAGACTATCACTTTATATTTCTGCTCACCCTGAATCTTTGCCAATACCTGATTTTAAAAATCAAATGTCTCCTGATTAGCCTAATTTTAGTTATTCAGATTTTTTTAATTTATACTCTTCTCTTAAAAGCTTCAAATCAATGTTTCCTGCGCTAAATTTTCACAGTTACGTCTGCTGTAACTTAACATTTACAACACTTTTTAATTTTGTCTCCAGAATTTTCCAAATATACTTTACTATTTATACAGTATATCATTTGTATACACACATAGACCAAATTTTATACAGACGTTAACAGTTAACATCCAACTTTTAAATACTGAAAGTTTTCTAATGTTGCCAGTAGATAAATTCCATCATTATTAAAAAGACCTTTTCTAATTTAGAAAACCAAGTTTAACTGGATTTAAATATCTCATAAAACATAAAATTGAAAAGACTTAGAAATTTCAAAAGAGCAACATTCATTCTACAGAGTCTAGCATGTTTTCAACTTCAAATCTGACCTATACAAGAAAGACAAGAAAGTGTACTTACAATTGTTTTATAAAATGCTCACTTATTTTAAAATATACATTCTTAGTTACTGAGGCAACTAAAAATGTGACAAAAATCCAACAATTATATGGCATCAAAGCTTAACAAAGTTTAGAATTATCCACCTGGAGTTTTCACTAAACTGAGAAATATGCTGATCAACGTTTTAAAATTTTAAGAGAATCATCTCAACACTTCACACTACAACTAATTTGTGGCTAGACAAAATATTTTCCCAAAAGCTGTCTGATCCATAAAAACTAGATGTTCTTCAATAACAGATATCTAAGAACACTTACTGTATTATTAAGTTTTCGTGCTCTTTAAAAACTTTAGTGGCTAATCCTATAGTAATTTGATTTTGTTCTAAGTTTCTCTTCATCACGAGTTCAGAGTGCAAAAAAACATACACCAAGTTTCCAAAGGATTCATCATACTCTCAGTAGAAATGAAATTAAAACCAAACAGGAATGCGCCCTCAAGGTCATCTAAGTATATTTTTCTTCATGTTTACACACCTTCTTAAAAACATTTCATCTACGACTATTTTCATTTCATTGAAGATTTTTACAAAGGTAACATTTTACCTCTACGTACACTGAAATGTGAAATATGGAGAAAGACAACGAAAATTACTTAGGCTGAAACCAGGAAAGTAATACTTGTCTCAGAAGGAATTGGGCGGAAAGAGAATAAGAGACATGATGAATTATAATGAGAAGGAGAACACCACATACTTTAAATGTGAGACTAAAGCTCAAGGAATTTAAAGTAGATGACAGGTCTGCAGAAAAGAATGTGATCTTTCCACTAAAAACTCATTATAAAAGGATGGCAAAGAAGAGAAAATATGGCTGCAGCTTTATTCTTATCAATAGTTTTTTTTATCACAGAAATTATATTTTATGTAATGATTTCAATCATAAACTTATTTCATTTCAAAATAGATATTTTACATGCTATAGATTTTAATGAACATAACATAAACAATTTTAATCTGCTACAATGTTTATTGCTCAATTTCCAACCTGCACTCCAAGTCTGGGGGTTCCCCTTCCTTTACCCTATTTATAAAGCTCCTGCCAGATACCTACCCTTTTCTAAAATATGTACTTCCAGAACCACCAGCTTCTAATTGCTATTTAGGTGGGACCTGATTACAGTTCAGGAGGAGGTCTCTTCTAATTCCATATGAATGGCATCCTGCCCATTTTTGGTATTAGACAAATCTTCAAGAACAGGATCTGTTTTTAAAAACTCTTTAATTTTTGTATCATCTTCCAGGTTAACTGACCATAATTTTGCTGGGATGCCTGTTACCTAGGGTGACTGTAATTCAGTAGCTACATTCTCTACCAGAGGTGAAACTTCAGCAGAGCTCTCTTGTGCAGGAAAGTCTTCAACAGGAAGCATATCAGCCAGGGGAGGATCCTTTGGGGTCTCTTCAACATGGGCATCCTCAAGGCAGTTGAACCTGAACTTCAGCAGGGGCCTCTTCTACCGGAGCCTCATCATCTGGTGGAAACTGAACTTCTGGAGGGGCCTCTTCTGCAGGAGCTTCCTCACCTGGTGGAAAATGAACTTCAGGAGAGGCCTCTTCTATAGGAACCTCCTCAGCTAGTGAAAACCGAACGTCTGTAGGGGCTTCTTCTCTAGGAGCCTCATCATCTGGTGGAAACTGAACTTCAGGAAAATCTTCTTCGTCAACTGATGGAAACTGAATTTCAACAGAGACCACGCTTTTAGGAGTCTTTTCAGCTGATGGAAACTGAATCTCAGGAGGGGCTTCTTGTGTAGGAACCTCCTCAGCTCGTGGAGGCTGAATCTCAGCAGAGGTCACTTTTGAAGGAGTCTCCTTAGCTGGTGCAGGCTGAACCTCAGCAGAGGCCACTTTTGAAGGAGTTTCCTTTGCTGGTGGAGGCTGAACCTCAACAGAGGCTACTTTTGAAGGAGTCTCCTTAGCTGATGGAGGCTGAACCTCAGCAGAGGCAACTTTTGAAGGAGTTTCCTTTGCTGGTGGAGACTGAACCTCAGCAGAGGCCACTTTTGAAGGAGTCTCCTTAGCTGGTGCAGGCTGAACCTCAACAGAGGCTACTTTTGAAGGAGTCTCCTTAGCTGGTGGAGGCTGAACCTCAGCAGAGGCCACTTCTGAAGGCGTTTCTTTAGCTGGTGGAGGCTGAACCTCAGCAGAGGCCACTTTTGAAGGAGTCTCCTTAGCTGGTGGAGGCTGAACCTCAGCAGAGGCCACTTTGGAAGGAATCTCCTTAACTGGTGGAGGCTGAACCTCAGCATAGGCAACTTCTGAAGGAGTCCCTTTAGCTGGTGGATGCTGAACCTCAGCAGAGGCCACTTTGGAAGGAATCTCCTTAGCTGGTGGAGGCTGAACCTCAGCAGAGGCTACTTTGGAAGGAGGCTCCTTTGCCGGTGGAGGCTGAACCTCAGCAGAGGCCACTTTGGAAGCAGTCTCCTTAGCTGGTGGAGGCTGAACCTCAACAGAGGCTACTTTTGAAGGAGTCTCCTTAGCTTGTGGAGGCTGAACTTCATCAGAGTCCACTTTTGAAGGAGTCTCCTCAACTGATGGAAACTGAACCCCAGCAGAGGCCACTTTTTTAGGAGTCTCCTTAGCTGGTGGAGGCTGAACCTCAGCAGCGGCCACTTTGGAAGGAGTCTGTTCAGCTGGTGGAAGCTGAACCTCAGCAGAGGCCACTTCTGAAGGAATCCCCTTAGCTGGTGGAGGCTGAACCTCGGCAGTGGCCACTTTGGAAGGAGTCTCTTCAGCTGGTGGAGGCTGAACCTCAGCAGAGGCCACTTGTGAAGGAATCTCCTTAGCTAGTGGAGGCTGAACCTCAGCAGAGGCTACTTTTGAAGGAGTCTCCTTAGCTGGTGGAGGGTGAACCTCAGCAGACGCCACTTTTGAAGGAGTCTCCTCAACTGGTGGAAATTGAACCCAAGCAGAAGCAACTTTTTTAAGAGTCTCCTCAGCTGGTGGAGGTTGATCCTCAGCAGAGGCCACTTTGGAAGGAGTCTCCTTAGCTGGTGGAGGCTGAACCTCAGCAGAAGTCACTTTGGAAGGAGTCTCCTTAGCTGGTGGAGGCTGAACCTCAACAGAGGCCACTTTTGAAGGAGTCTCCTTGGCTGCTGGAGGCTGAACCTCAGCAGAGGCCACTTTTGAAGGAGTCTCCTCAACTGGTGGAAACTGAACCCCAGCAGAGGTCACTTTTTTAGGAGTCTCTTCAGCTGGTGGAGGCTGCACCTCAGCAGAGGCCACTTTTGAAGGAGTCTCCTCAGCTGGTGGAGGCTGAACCTCAGCAGAGGTCACTTCAGAAGGAGTCTCCTTAGCTGGTGGAGGCGGAACCTCAGCAAAGGCCACTTCTGAAGGAGTCTCCTTAGCTGGTGGAGGCTGAACCTCAGCAGAGAACACTTTTGAAGGAGTCTCCTTAGCTGGTGGAGGCTGAACCTCAGCAGAGGCTACTTTTGAAGGAGTCTCCTCAACTGGTGGAAACTGAACCCCAGCAGAGGCCACTCTTTTAGGAGTCTCCTCAGCTAGTGGAGGCTGAACCTGAGGAGTGGCCTCTTGTGTAGGAACAGCCTCAGCTGGTGGAGATTGAACCTCAGCAGGGCCCTTTCCTGAAGGGGCCTCCTCAACTACTGGAAACTGAACTTCAATAGGGGCTTCTTCTAAAGCCTCAGCAGCTGCTAGAAAATGGATATCACCAGAGTCCTCTTCCTTGGTCTCCTCAACTGATGGAGGCTGAACTTCAGCAGGGATCTCTTCAGCAGTGGTACGCTCTCCTTCATCTGGGGCCTTGCCAAGGGCCTCCTCAGTTGGAGGAGGCTGTACTTCAACAGGAGCCTCTTCTGCTAGTGGTGACTGAATTTCAGCAGGAATTTCTTCCGTTGGAGTCTGTACTTGGACAGGCATCTCCTTGGTTGGGCGGGGCTCTACTTCTGCAGTGGCCTTGTCAGTAGGTGAAGTCTGTACTTCAGAGGTAAATTTTTCTGTCGGTAAAGGCTCTATTTCAGCAGAAGCTTTCTTTTTATCAACAGAGCCCTGTTCTACAAGAGGTATAGTTACTTCTTGCCTAGGCTCATCTTCTAAAAGTACTGTAGACTCTTTTTTGGTTTCCAGTGGGACAGAAGATAAACTGATCTTTTTCTGCCCAGTTTCTTCATTAATACGTGTTGCTGGTTCAAATTCAGGATAGTCACTTACAAAAATCTTTCCTGAAGATTTACGTTTCTGGGCACTTGCCTTTGATGTTGTAAAAGAACCCCCTGGCCTGGAAATAAACACTATTTCTGATTCACTAAAGTATGTCTGCTGTTCCTTGTCCACCTTTTCTCTTGGAGCGATGTTAATCATGGTCCAGTCTCCAGTACAACTGGTCTGCTGAGATCTGTCAATTTTTAGTTCAACTGGCTGTCCATGTGGTGAACTGTCTACTTCCTGAATACTCTCTGATAACTCAGTGGCTGCTTCCCTGACACCAGCTGGTTTTTCTTCAGCTACCAATGTTTCAACTAAAGGGACTTCTTTTTTCTCTTCTAGACCATTGTCTGTCTGCAGAGACTTATCAGCCATTTCCTGTCCATGCTTTCTTTTTGTCCACGTTTGCTGAATTTGAGCAGATACTCTTAAAGACTCATATTCTTTGGCAGAGTAGTTGCCTTTGCTTCCAGGAATATTGCCGATGCTGAGGGCAGCTTTGGGGCCAGATGATTGTGGTATGGCCATGTATTTCTTTTTGTCCGTCAGGTCAGTCTGCTGGGATTTGTCGACCATCGGTTGGCTGGGGCGTCTTCTCTTTCGAATTTCTTGCCTCCCTGCAGAGATAGGCTGATCTGGTTCATCACTATCTTCCATTTCCAAGGCTGGTTAACTTCAAATTTATTAATCTTCAAGTAATTAATCATCAAGAATCACAAATGTACTGAGTGACTAAACCTTTACTTTCTTCATTAAGTGTTGTTCTGCTGAGCTCTCTCAGAAAAAAGTAATTCATGAATTATTACATTCTGTACTGCACTCCTGTTGGATCCCACCTTATTCAGTAAGCATCTTTCTTGTTTAGTCTTTATAATAACTAAATCTCACTTTTAGAAGTTTCCCTCAAGGGTCTATGACATCACAGCCAATCTTCCTTCAAGGTTCCATCGGTAATATTCCCAGTATTTTTTAACTTAGTATACACTCATAGAGGATGACATCTACTTTTTGAAACATATCAAGTTGAAAAGAGCTTTTGTCTACCAAAAGAACATCAAGTAAACTCCAGTAATGTCACATTCTAATTGTTGTAGTTGAGGCTTTTGACCTTTCAATCTGTTCTTTTCATCCTACCATTAAAGACAGTTATATTGAAAAACTCAGAATGCTATAGCCTATTTTTGTTGTAACAAGCAACTGATAATATATGTATGAGAATGTTCTACCAACGTATGCTGACATATATTGACATGACTTGAAAAGAAGTTAATACCATTTGAAAAACTTGAATTTTGAAGTTCATCTTCATGTACGTTCCTTTTCTACATCCATAAGCTTCAGTAACACAGAAGCATAGAAAGCATGACTCCCTTCTGAAACATCTTTAGATATTGATTTTTATTTTCAACTGTTTAAGAAAGTAGTTACATCCAAAGTTTTCTAGTTTAAATAATGTTTTTCTTAGTAAAGTATGACAAGAATGGAAAAGCAAGTATCCAATGTGCTCACTACTAATATGAAACCAATATATCAACAACTACATGCTCACAAGAAAGAAAAACACAATTGTAGTCTAGCAAGAGGAAGGGGAAAGGAGGGTGATTGGTGAGATCTCACCTAATGTGCATAATGTGAGAGTGTTCAGCATGTCCCCTGGGTGAAGGGCTTGAACAACTTGAACTTTACCTTAGAAATGAAAACGATGTAACATTTGTACTCTCATATTAATCTGACATAAAAATTTAAGAAATTGTTGAGTTTAAAGGTATGCCAAGTAAAACAAAATGCATCTTTTGAGGTTATCAGTACACTCTACTGAGTGACCACATGGGAATGAATGCCCCAATGAAAGTGAAAGCTTTCTTTTTTTTTTTTTTTTGAGACAGAGTCTCACTTTATCACCCTTGGTAGAGTGCCATGGTGTCATATCTCACAGCAACCTCAAACTCTTGGGCTCAAGTGATCCTCTTGCCTCAGCTTCCCAACTAGCTAAGTCTACAGACACCTGCTACAGCACACGGCTATTTTTAGAAACAAGGTCTCACTCTTGCTCAGGCTGGTCCCAAACACCTCAGTTCAGGTGATCCACCCCCCTTGGCCTCCCAGAGTGGTAGGATTACAGGTACGAGCCACCAAACCCAGCCAAAGGTGAAAACTTTAAATTAAAGCTTTAAAAAAGAGGAACCCCAGTCAAGCATATTATAGATGATATTGTTTTTTTTTATGTATTTTATTATTCTTCATTACATTATTTCCCCCCCCCCCCACCCCTCCGTGGTAAGACAGAATTGATTTACAGAAAAGAATACAGAAAACACCAAAGCTCCTGGTAGAGGGAGAGATTTCAAGTGGGGAGAGAGATACTCTCTCCGTTCCTCTCCTGGTCTTTCCCCTTCTCCTCCTCTAGGCCTCTAGCCTCAGG